>CABFPE010000884.1:145818-155882 GCA_900660155.1 Hofstenia miamia | reverse complement strand
TATATATATATATATATATATATATATGATTATTATTATTATATATTTATTTCTAATGCGCTCTATTACAAAGCGCCGACACTACAAACATCAATTGTTAAAAAGAATCTTCAGATTCTTGGGAAAATGTGTTCCGTCGTCAATGGAGTGTAAGTGCTCAGGGAGAGAATTCCATTGATTAGGTGCAATAACATGAAAGGCACGACCACCCTTGTGAACGTGGTGCTATGGAGTGATGAGACGAATATGTGGGTGGAGTAGAGAAGACGACTGTTGAATCTTAAGGAGAGATGTTTGGTAAGGAGGCGAACACTGTAAGTGAAGACAGTTACGAACAATCGTGAGTAGTTTATAACGTATTCGACAACGAACTGCGAGCCAATGGAGATTGTGAATAAGACTTGCGGTGGGAGCGTATATGAACCGGACCGCACAGTTTTGTACTCTCTGTAGAGAGGATAGGATATAGTCAGGGCATGACAAAAGAAGAGAGTTGGAAAAGTTGAATGTAAACCAACGCCGAACCTTCCAGAGATTTTTTAGAATGGCGAAGCAAGACTTGACAACGCGCGAAATGTGAATTCGGAAGGATAAGTGAGAGTCAATAATGACACCCAGATTGAGGGCTGACAGGCAGCTCGTGCGGGTAGTGACACCAATAGTAAGATTGACATTTGCAAGTTGAGGATTAGAGAAGAAGTGAATAAGTTCAAGTTTATCATCATTGAAAGTCCATAACCAAGATCGGATGGCCATAATGCAGTTAGTTCAGAGATATGCTATATAAATATATTTTAGACTATAAGCATTTGAAGATGCATTTCAACCACTTATAGGTCATCGTCAGAATACAATTTGCGGTAAATGCAACTTTACAAAAATAATACACTAAATGTTTAAAAAATCATATATACATGCATTAACTAAAATAGATAAGTTCTTTTGATGTAATTAACTTGCTTGTTTAGAATATAAATATGATCTTTTTTTAGTATGATTGTTTCTGCTATTTTGGTGTTCTTTGTTCTTATGATGTCGAAATTGTTTCTTTAAGTTCGTGAGGATGACGAATAAGTGGTTGAAGTGCATCAATAAGTGCTTATAGACTAAAATGAATATAATATATATATATATACAAAATCACAAAAAAATTTGTTTGTCTAAATTTATTCTTTTATCTGTACATGGTTTAGTCTATTTTATGATGTTGATCCCTTGAGAAATAATAATTATTATGCATGTTAATTGCCTATTTTTACTTTTAGAATCTTCAAATTCGATCAGTACTATTAGATGAGGTTCTTGCGACGCCAGACATTCCACAGAAGGAAAACATTGTTGATTTAGAGACGCGCTCGTTACGCGACTTGCATGATATGATTGGTCAAATCAGTCTTGAGGATACTAAGCAATATATTCAAGATAATCCTCATCCGCGTTTATGGTTTGTTTATATTCCTGATCTTTTTTAACATTATTGCGCAGGTCGATATTGGCCGATGCAGCTCTGGACAGACTGGATTTGGAAACAGCTGAGACTGCATTAGTGCAATGTAAAGATTACTCTGGGATACAATTCATTAAACGTTTGCGAAATGTTCAGAGCGAAGCATTGCGTAAAGCGGAAGTTTGTGCCTACAGAAGTAAATTTGATGATGCCGAGCAAATTTATATTGAACTCGATCGCAAGTAAGAAACTTTGATTTTCATCCACAAAAATATTCGACTTTCATTAATATAAATTTTAGCTTGATCATAAAATTAAGATTATAATTATTGACCATCATTATATAAGTTATTGCTACAGAATATTTACAGAACATGACAAATTAATTGTAAAATATTTGAAAACGAAACAAAAAACATTTCTAAATATATATTTCCCTAGCAAACGAGAAAAAAAACAAGTCACGGTATGCCAAAAGTTTTTTTAGCACTTAATAGCATGTGAGCCCTACTCTAGTATTACACAGGTAAATTAAATGGTTTGGCATAAGGGTAGGAAGTTATCCAACCAACAAAGGTTCATTGCGCTATTGATCGATCATTATTGTTTCCATTAGTGGGATTATATATCATCTAGTGCCGGTGCTTTCAATGTTATTCATTCAAAAAAATACTTTGGACGTTCACACATAAATTGGGTTCTAGGACTTCATCTAAAGCAATAAAAAACTGAAGCTACCATTTTGCACAGTATAGCTACTGATTGATTTTTAATTGTAAAAAAAAATTACTGCTAAAACACTATTATTCTCCCTTGCTTCCAACAGATCTTCCTCTTTCATGCTTCCACACACTCCTGGAAAGATTTATATGGGATGCTTCAGAATTCCTTTGTTTTTTATGTCTTCTACTTTTTAAATCTTGTTCCCCTAATGCTCTTTTTAAGAATGGGATACAAAAAATTCACAGGGAAAGTGATCAGAGGAGTAAGGAGATTGTTCCAAAATATCAATGCTATTTTTGGTAAGGAATCCCCATGTGTTTCATTATACAATTTTCATCCCGAACTCGTAGTGACTGTCTACTCTCTCTCCCTGGTTATACTAGTCTCACTTGCAGTTAGTTTTACTGTAAAATATTGATAACTCACCTTCTTTTGCGCACTCAATGTTTCGTTTTTGCTTGACAATGCCTTCCAACTCCTGAAGTCATCTTCAACATCATCTCTTCTTTCCTTGAAATGTTTCTGCCACTTGAGGACCTGTTGGAACATCAGCCACTATTAGGATTTTCCCAGTTGAACAAGAAATGTCAAATTCTTCCGGTATTCAATGGCCATTGTGCATCTACATTGGAGAGCAACCCAAATATTATAAATTTTGCAACAACAACTTGTTATTAAGTAATCGCAATAAAGAACGATTGTTATAGACTGTTGAAATTATAGCTGCACACTGTAGAAGAAATGCACTATGGTGTACAGCAAGCTATGAATTCCTATTGCACACACTTCTCGCACAATACATACACTTGCCTTAGTTTTCAAAGACGCCTTGTATCGTACATCAATAAGAGGCCACCTCTAATTTTTTCGTAAAACACTTTCGAATTTTGGAATATGAAAATATGTGGTAATTTTTTTTTGCATTGTTCATGGATATATTTTAAGCTAAACCTTATTTTTGATGATTCAGAAGTTAGAGGCCTTTTAACATCCTTTGAAGGAAAATGCAATAAATGTATTTACAAACTATTTGTTAAGGTTCAAAGAAATATAACTGAAAAACTAAACAATAATTATAATGTTGTAATAATGTTTTGTAAGTTAGTACCTTGTACATTCTCCTCTAGCCCTCAGCATTGCGTCTGTATCTGCATCAATTAAATGTCATTCTTCTTGGACAAATTTCCACGTGTTTTTTAAAGTTTCAGGATGTCGTTTTTGGTATTTGACATATGTCCTCTATGATATTGATATCAGGGCTTTGGCCTGACGTGTAGATTTTTAGCGATATGCAGATGGGTTGTTCTACTGAAAATGGTAACTTGCATTGTATATTTTTGGTAACCCAATGTGTTAAAGCCAATCATCAGAGGCGCTGGTATTCCATTGAATCACACCCTTTACCGTCATATTTAATTGCTCCCGCAACAGTTTTCTTTGTATAATTTCGTCGAAAACTTTGCTCTGAATGCATTCTTACCCATTTTTTCAATTTTGGCATTACCTCAACGTGCTTCATCAGAAAATATTAGTTTCGACCAGTTGAAATTTTTTTCTCTACTCACCAACTTTTCCTATGCCGCATATTTTGCTTCAGTTCTTCCAAATATTTCATTGAGTCTGAGAACATGCTTCACAGCGCGCATATGGCTTCTTTCTTATGTATGATACTGTATTTAGCACATACAGTACTGGAAATATGTTGCTAGAGTATGCTTAAAATTATAACTAAGGGTTACTTTGATTAAGAAAAGAAAATCTGTATGTCTAATACCATAAAATATGTAGAATAACAATTGGCTATTAATTTTTAACTAAAATAAAAAAACTTGTATTGGAAAACTTTATTCGCCCACCTGAAGAAATTTTAACACAACAGCAAATCCGAAAAAAAGTATATTAAAAAAAGATACATAAATTAATAATTGATGCAATACAAGAAGCACTTAGCAACAAAATGGTCTCTTCTAACATTTTGTAGGAGGTCCCTTTGAGCGTTATTAGACATTTTCAATATAAATAGTCTGAAAAAGCTCAACCAATGAAATTTTTTACAGATTCTCTGATTTGGTCTGATGAGACCGAGTACATTTTTCCAAGAAAAGATTAGCTAACTACAAGCATTGTAGCATTTCTCCTTGAGATTTAAAGTAAACAGTGATAATTATGTCTCAACATTGATGAATTGTTCTTTCTGCAACCCCAAATCTAATTAAAAAATAACTATGACATTCTTACCATCTATTTCTTAGAAATAATTATGATAAATCATGGATTGCCGAATTCTTTTTTCCAATACTGTTTTTATATCATATTTACTTTCGTTTCTGAATATGGAAATAAATGAATTCATGATAAAACCAACATTGACAACGATCTAATCAAATTTTATTCAAAATCATATGCAAAATTGAAAAATGAGTTCACACAATGCCAACAGTTATCCTGTTCATTTTGTATGTCTTCACTTGCGATTAATTGTATTGATTATCCACAAATTGGCGGCCTCCTCAATGTTCTTTTCCGTGACATTGCTTGGCAGAGTAAATGTGCATTCCAGCTAAAATTTCATTGAAGGCAATAGATCCAAATGCAAATTTCCCAACTTTCTAGTAAAATTTCAATTTCTGGCAAATTGATCTGAAATGAGTTCCCGGTTCACTCTTTTTACAGCTATCCCCACCATTCACACAGCAAAAGTGTGCCTAAAAATAGAAATGCAGTTGAATAGGACAGTCTTCTAGTTTTTGCGCTGTTTGCATTGTACGTACTCAATTCATTACAGTTTAATAGCATTAATCCAATCCAATTGTTCCCAAAGGCATTTGAAGTTGAGTTAAAGAAAGCACAGTCACAGTATAAGCATATTTATATTTAAAATCACCTTAAAGTTGGTTGTTTAAATGAAAGATTCGGATAAATGAGGTTTCGTTTGTCGGGAGTAGGCTACTGTATTTGTTTCTATAAATGTATTCAACAATTTATCAATGAACTTGCATTATTCCTAAAAGAACATTGATATTAACTCTAAGAATTTGAAAAACAGCTATTAAAATTAATTAAGCGAATACTTAAAACGCAATTTTCGAATTACCAAATATGCACAATTTTCATTACAATCTTTTAAAAGGCCTTCAATATCTTCAAGGTCAGACTGTCTTTAAATGAGTAAATTTCAACTGAATATTCCCACTTTGCTGTGGAGTTCTAGTAATTGATGTTTACGTAGGGATGTATAGAGTGATAGAGGTTCCTCTTGATACTAAATAAATTAAAAAAATTAACTTAAGAATATTAGTTAGAAATAAAAAACAGTATCGCTATCTTCATCATGATTT
The DNA here is from genome assembly GCA_900660155.1 of Hofstenia miamia. NCBI lineage: Eukaryota > Metazoa > Xenacoelomorpha > Acoela > Hofsteniidae > Hofstenia > Hofstenia miamia. The sequence continues at coordinate 150,374 of CABFPE010000884.1, read as the reverse complement.
TCTATGGGGTAGTCTAGGAATACTTAAGAAGCACATTAGTCGCTTGAGAAATTGTTCAGCGTAAATCAATAACAACGAAATGCTAAATAACGTTTGCATTTTCATAGACTCGGTGAAAGCACTGTTAGGTTTCCATCTGCGTTTGATCGAACTTCGCGACATTGCTCTAAGACTTTAAATATTAGGTTGTCCCAAAAGTTCGTAAACACTTGAAAAAAGTTGGTAAACGCTTGAAAAAAATTGAAATTTTATTACTCAAATAATAGCTGCAACAATAAAGTTTATTCCTCAAAATAAAGACCATCATGTTCCAAGACTTTCTGCCATCGATCTGCAAGCTTTCGAATCTGGTTAAAGTACCATTCAGCCGGCTTTGAATCGAAGAATTCTTGACATGCTTCTTCGACTTCATCAAACGATTCGAATCGGCGGCCTTTCACAAAGTGTCGGTGAATTGTCGATTTGCCAACTCCAAGCTCACCAGCCAATTCTCGAGTGCTCGATGAAGGAGCAATGTTCAACCCGGTTTTTAAGTCTCCATCATCCAGCTTTAACGGCCGACCTGAACGAGGCATATCTTCAAGACTCATGTCGCCAGATTCGAAACGCTATAACAATATAAACGCAAAAAATATAGTAATTAAAAAATGCATAAAATTTAATTTTTTCAAGTGTTTACGAACTTTTGGGACAACCTAGTATTACTTCATATTTGTCTTTTCAAATTTCATTTTCTGTTTCATTTACATTTAATAAATAGCTTGATGATAATGGCATAGTAGCTTTGCAAAGCATACGAACAATGTAAGTATTTCAATCGTCCCAAGGGTCACTCTTAATGCTTCGAAGATGCATCTGGCTCATGCGTGACCTTCTACATTGTCACCGGCCTACCAATAATGATTCTGGAATGAAATCACATTTTTCTTCAGCGAGAAATTCTACAATGAAAATAATTTAAAAGATCTGTCCAGTTTTATAATTTACTGAAAATTTATATATATATATATATTATGAAAGATTTATTCCGCAAACATGTTTCGCTACAAACGTATAGCTTCGTCAGTGCATATATAGAGTATAGAGGGAAAGTTTAGAAAAGTTTAAGAATGCTAACATGGTTTAATTGTCTATTTAAAAGTTTTTTACGTTGTTGTTTTATTAATAATGCTTCAGTGATCTTGGTATGTTTGTTCTTTGTTAATATTTTAAAATGATCTTTTGTTGCTTGGTGATGATGTAAGTAAATTTCTGATGTTAGGTGACCTCTTAGGTGTTCTTTAATTCTAATTTCCAAATGTCTTCTTGTCTCCCCGATGTATGAGGCNACATATATATATATATATATATATATATATATACATACAGGGTGTTCAAAAAGTAACTGTGCACCTCATAATTCTATTCTGAAATAAGAACAAACGGTACCAAACACGTAATTATTTATTTCTGACTATCAATTATCGAAGAGAAGTGAAAAACACATTCGAAAAGCTGCTGAAAATGACCTGTTTTCACGAATACACAAATCAATCCGCTTTCGCATGTTGTTGAACGTTGAAATCAATTCTTGTCGAGTAATGCTTTGAATGATTTCAGTGATGTGTTGTTGCAGATCTTCAAGGTTGTGTGGCTTCCTTTTGTACACTTTTTCTTTCGTCGCTCCCCATAGATAAAAGTCTAAAGGGCTGAGATCGGGGGATCTCGATGGCCATAGTCCTCCAGAGATGACTCGATTAGGAAACACTTCACGCAGACCTTTCAAATTAGCATTCGCCGTGTGCAGTGGTACTCCGTCTTGCTGGAAATAGCCATGCTGTCGCTCTTGTCTTGTGAGTTCATTCAGGAAAAGGAGAATCAGTTCATTCCAATAGTTTTCTGCATTGATGGTATGACGAAAAAATATTGGCCCGATTATCCTTCGACGAGACATGACACACCACACACTAATTTTGATGGAATCGAGAGGGGCTTCAATAAATTGATGGGGTTGTCAGTTGACCAATAACGCAAATTTTGGCTTTTGACATAACCTGATAAATGGAACTAAGCTTCATCAGAAAAGAATGTTCTGTTCAGAACATCATCCTCATCAATTAATTGTCTAAACCATCTGATATATTGAACACGATTCTCGTAGCACGTAACTTTATAAGGATAGAGTTTTAAATTCTTGCGTACAGCATTATTGGCTGATCCAAGAAAAATATTGGCTTCTTGAGACAAGCTACGAAGGGATTTATTTGGACTATTGGTCATCGTTTCGGAAATTGCGTCAACCTTTTCTACAATCAAGACAATTGCTCTGCCTGATCTGTCTGCATCGTGAATTTTGTAATCAAACTCCTGACGGCATTTCTGTGTGGAGTATCTCGATTTGGAAAAGATTCTTCAAATCGTTTCCTCACCTCTTCTGTGTACTGTCCATTGCAACGAAACGTGTGTTCGACGAGGAATATTCTCTCTTGCACAGTCTAAACCATTTTGTTAAAAGTGAATGAGTCACACAGCACATCAGCTAATACAGTTGGTAGGAATGTTGCCATAGTTTACTGTGCACTTATATTCACAAAAAGTGAAAAGAAGCAAGTGCACAGTTATAGTTTATATATATATATATATATATATATATATATATACCGGTATATATATACATATATATATGTATATATATATATATATATATATATATACATATATATATATATATATATATACATACATTCATAAAATATAAAAAAGCAGGCAATTAAACACATTTATAATATGGTATAATATGAACTGATCAAAAAGTCACGATGCATTATAATATTTGCAGATCATATTGAATATCGGCAAGCATTAACATTAAAACCAGGCGCGTAGCCAGGATTTTTCACGGGCGGATTTCAAAAACAAAATTTTGAATTAACAAATTTTTTACTGAGGGTTTTGTTATCAAAAGCCAATTTAAGTAAAGTAAGAGAAAGAAAATATAATAACAAAACTTAATATTTTTAAACAACATACATTCGTCGATTGGAACCAGCAAATCTGGTGATTATTTCATTTAAATCGAATGCTTGGTCACAATGGATGTAAAGAAGTGCGTGACTGGTCAATCTTTCTTCAGTCATTGTGTTTCGCAAGCTTTAGTGCACTGAAAGTCCGTTCAGGTGTACATTTGGAGATTGGTAGACTTGGAAAAATTACCAAAATCATTCGAATGTTGGTAAATACTGCCAAATCGCAATTTTCAATTGCCTCAAATATCGAAGATGGTTTTTCAACAACGTCGTTCCACTTGAGTTCCACATCTCAAAGTCCAATTCGAATGTGTAAGCACTAGGCAGAGGACCCGCATACTGTTCCAATATCTCCGTGATCTGATGAAATGAAACATTTTTGTCAAATAGATAACATGACATAAGAAGCGAAGTTGTCATTGCTAATACAGAGTGATTCGAAAATCTATTGTTTAGCTCTGGCAGAAATTTATCAATAAACGGCAAATAAATTGTATGCCGATAGTAATCGAATGGTGACTCAGCTGCTATCTGTGATCTCTATCCCCGTCGGCTGCCTTTCATTGCCAGTAAATTTTGATAGATTGAATCATATTATCCAGACCCATTCTACATAGGCGTCTCAACTTGTTTGATGTAAGCAATGCCCTTTAAAAGATCGAGTGATTCGTTTTGCAACCTCTCACTCAGAGGACGAGTTACGCCAAGAACTTTAATTAGTGTTTGACGCGCAACTATAAAATCACTTCGCGATATAGTTGAAAGCAAAGAAATGGCTTTACTGACAGCTGCGGGGTCTAAAATGAACAATTGTTAACAATTCAATTTTTCAAAAAAGTATGGCCGCTTACAACTTGATTGGTTATCAGTAGAGCGCTAATTTTTTTCCCAAAAACGTAGTATATTGACGAAATATAATGTTTGAGGATTTCAATATAAAAACAGCAATCCTTTGCTAAAAACATTGTTCAAGAATGACATTAGAACATCTCGTTTAACTTGAATTCAAATTTTGGTAAGCATGTTCATAAAAATAGGCGATTTTAACCTAAAAATTATTTTAGGCTTTTCTTGACCTTATAACCGTACTAAATAATTGCGCAATTTTAATTTGCATTTTTCATCATATATAAAAGAATTACAGTGACCGCAAAAAGTTTACGAACACCCCTCAGAATTCAAAAGAATTGGCTGTCCAGTAAAACTATGTGTTGAATGACGTATTAATGCACATATAACATGATTAGTGAAGAAAACACATCAAATTTGATACAAACAAAGCATTTTAATGAAAAAATTTCAGTATTTTGTATTATAACCTTTGTTCTTCAGAACGGCCTGTATGCGGCGTGGCATAGACATGACCAGACTCTGGCACAGCTCCACCGAAATATCAGTCACCCAGATCATCTTTAGGTGGTTCTTGAGTTCCTCCACATTGCTGCAATTCTTTTCCGCCATCTCTTTCTTCAAGAGAACCCAGAGATTCTCAATTGGGTTGAGATCGGGTGAGTTCCCGGGCCAATCGAGCTGAGTGATGTGGTGTTCTCG
>CABFPE010000884.1:118044-132754 GCA_900660155.1 Hofstenia miamia | reverse complement strand
ATTCTATTGTAATTTAATTGTATGCCAGTAATAAACACTTTGCAAATGGGTCGATTCACCTGCTTGGCCCTTTTAGTACAAATCTCATTACTATCTTAGTTTTTAGTTAGATTTCATATCAATGTAATGAAAATTGTAGAAATATTCAATGTCAATGTTTCTGAAGCTTCTGAGTGCATTCATAATGCAATTGTGAATGTTTTAGCTAAGGCCACTGTTAGACTAGTGATTGGTTTAAAAGTGATCTATCACGTTTGAATGAATTGCATGTCTAACCACCCGAGATAATTAGCAATGTGGAATATGTAAATAATATCAATTATGAAATCAATGAGGGAACCCACACGTAATTAAGTTTCATTAAGAATCGCTTAGTGAAAACAAACATTTCCGCCCTCACTGACACAAACGGTAATCTGTCTTACAAGACAGAAGACAAATTAAGAATTGCACACAGTCACTTCGCCCATACATATGCCCATGGGCAAACCCGTCCAGTTATGAGCTTAGACGTCGCTGCCATTAATCAAGAGGACTTAGCTTTGTTGAACCAACCCTTGGGGGACTGAGACATACTTGATGCGATTTCTAACTTGAAGATTTCTCCAGGATTGGACGGGATTAATTCTAATTTTTACAAGCGCTTTAGCCACCTACTTATTAAACCTCTTTTACTTTTAGTGAATAGTATACTTTCTAAGGGCCTTATTCATAATAATATTTCAGATGCAATTATTAAGATTATCCTTAAACAGGGAAAAGATCTAACCGATATCTCCTCCTGGAAACCTATCTCTATGCTCAATATGGACCTGAAGATCATCTCTTACGTCGTCAGTAATAGAATTTCCGGGATGATACACAGATACATTCATCCGGAACAAACCGGTTTATTAAAAGGCGAAAAGGGTACTTTAATATTCAGACCGTCAGGGATACAATAGAAATGTCTAAGTTTAATAAGCAAGATATCGGCATCATCTCTCGATTTAGGCAAGGCCTACGACCACCTTAGCCACCAATACCATTTCAAGGTACTCGAAACAATGAACTTTCCGCCTTTCATAATAAAACTCATTGGGGCTCTTTACAATAATAATCAATCATATGTTTTAATAAATGGTTATATGACCAACGCCATCCACATAGAGCAGGATTTACGGCTTCCTCCAACTAGAGCTCGCTTGTATCTGTGTAAAACTCTGGCTTTTGCTGCCGACGTAGCACTCATGGTCACCTCTCAGGAAAGTATTGAGCATGTTCTTACAACCTTAGATAAGTATAGGGCCGTTTCTAATGAGAAAATTAATATGTCAAAATCCTTTTTTACTGGTCTTAATCGTGCCCAATGGTGGAGAGCTCCTTTTGTTAGTAACCATCAGTATGTCAACATTCTAGTTGTCCGCCTGAATGCTAATAATAATAATAGTATCCATTAGAATAGGTTCCTTTCCGACAATGCACAATGACTTAGCTTTGTCTGAAGTCGCAAGATTTCTCTTTATGGCAAAGCTAAGGCTATCAATGCATTGATTGTAAGCAAGATTCGCCATGTGCTTAGGCACTATCCTATATCGCTCCATAGATCCATTCAAACTGTGATCAATAAGGTGACCTGGCCAAACGCCAATCTGCGCCCGACGCAGCTGCTATATAAAGATTTCCAAGAAGGGGGGATTCGTCTCCCCAACCTGGAGGCCATCCAGCTTCTATCACAACTGCGCCTGCTAGGAGACATAACCTCGCTTGAGGAGCCTCATCCAGTCAAATTTTCGACCACCCAAATACTTTTAAATAAATATTCCCACCTACTCATGCAACTACTGTAGCAATGCTATTGCATATGACACTTCGAATCTTATTAGTAATTTTATAATACAAAAGCAGGGCCGTAGTCTTCAGCTACGTGCCTCTGTTAAGTCGCCCATATTATAATAAATGAAAAAGCTAGGTGTATTGAAAATGCTATTAGATACTGGGAAACTCCTCTACCCCAGCTAATGAACATCATACTTCTGTCTAAATCGTCCACGTGCGCCCCATATTACAAAATGCTGATGTATGAAATTCTCACAAATCGTTTGCTCCTTCGAGATATTTATTTTGCATAGACTCGCCGCTATGCAGGTTATGCTAATCCTATAATGAAAATCTTAAGCACGTCATTTTTGAATGCCTTGTCTGTGCCCCATATGTTTAATAGCTTCTGCGACGTTAAAAAACAAAATATTGTACAAATAATTACTTATTGCATTGAATCAATTGCATCACCAAAGGGATCCTAGCACAGGTGAAGCCTCATCTCTGTGTACTACTTTGAGTGCATATTTAGTTTTGTACTTATTTATGAGCAGCTATATGTGACTTAGTTTAATTTGAAGTTATTTGATAATAGCTTTGTAACTTGCTAATTTTATTTCTGAATAATGCCGGTATTAAATGGGGAATTGGAAGATTCCCACAATTTTAATAAGCAGCATCATTCATGATTAGAAATGTTTTACACTGATTTAAACAATGAGTAATGAATTTTTCGTTGAATTGATATACACTCGAAATAACGCGCGAATAAATTCGTTATTTCGCCAACGATAGATTAGTAATACGCGCAATTTAAATTAGATATATTCATATCTTATTGTTGCTATTTTCAATATCAACATGCCTACTAAGGCTTCTAGAAAAACTGCATGCTTACAACAGACAAACACTAAAAATCGTGAATAAATGCAATGTATAGAAAAAAAATATCACTAGGACACAATATCTCTGTAAAATACTTCAGGTAAACACCAATACACCCGGGTAATTCCTTAAGGAAAGCAAAAAGAAACACACTTCAAACCGTACAAAGAAACAAAACTGAGCATAAAATTCTGTTATTAGTTTGTGACATTCTACTGTGCAATTTATCATACTCCCATATTTCATAGGCACTGTTTACATAATTTTTAAAAAACTTGAATGGTTTTCATCATTAAGAAACCTTTTTTTAAATTACCAGAGTCAGCATAAACAAACGTGGACATATGTTGTGTATGGCTTACTTAGGTTAGAAGATTTGATTGACAAATATGAACTTATAGCTAATGACGGATCATTCAAATTATTAATACTGAATTTTCAGAATAAAAATTTAGAGCTGGCTTTGTTTGTACTGTGAAGTTTATTCTTTGTATTGGGCTATTTTCATATTAAATTTAAGATTTATATTTTAATACACGCTTTCCATCAGATATTTGAAAATTGGGTGAATGAAATTCTTGTGTGCATATCAAATTGATTCTGCAAATGTGATTTACCTACAGGGCTATGATTGTTTGGGAAATGTATTTTGTGATTGTGGGTTAGGTTAAGTATGAAAATATGTATTCATCATTGTACATGTACATAAAATTAGTAAAATATATATTTGCCTCTAGGTTCAGTAACTATTTTTCAATTATATGTATTTCAATTAACTAGCTTAGATATTTGTTTTTAACATAAATTGTATAGTTGAAGAAGAGTTTTAATCTATGTATAGATGTAGACGCAAAATGATAAACAAAATCATTAATGGAAGAATACAATTCATTGTGATCTTAAATGATAAATCATCTTGACTCGAAAATTGATCAATACCACATGAAGTATACAAAGCATTTTATATATATTTTTGAACTATTACTAAAAGCATTTTATGAATTTTAGATGCTAATATCGATGACAGCATTGATCTTTCTCAACTTTGTTAACATGAGTTATAGTTAGCATAATAAACTACAATATTGAAGTGAAATAGCCACCCCACTTCTGGCGCCACTGATTGCATTAAAAAACAGCATATCTAAAATTAACCAACTTATAGCAACATGGAGGTTAAGAAAAAACAGATTCCAATATATGGAAAAAAACTTCAAGGTGGTTTTTAGCTATGAACATTTATTTTTTTAGGAAAGAAGTGTACAGTTAACAAGTGTACGAATAATTTTATTTTAGGAAACAAATAACCTTTTGCAATATTTGTTATATCTGCCCAAAACTATGGCATTGAGTGCCGGTAACTCGCGCTTACTTGCATGTTTTTCTAGTTATCACACAATTTAAATAAATCTTTCAAAATAAATCATAGCATAATATTCATTTAGGGATTCAAATTTATGTATTTTAGATGCTAATATCGATGACAGCATTGATCTTTCTCAACTTTGTTAACATGAGTTTTACTTAGCATAATAAACTACAATATTGAAGTGCCACTTCTGGCGCCACTGATTGCATTAAAAAACAGCATATCTAAAATTAACCAACTTATAGCAACATGGAGGTTAAGAAAAAACAGATTCCAATATATGGAAAAAAACTTCAATGTAGAAACAGAAACCACAAGGAAATTATGTACATCACTGTTTAGGAACCACATAGTATCAGCAGCAGACACAAACTTACTATATAAGTTCTCAATAGGATACTATTCTTAAGTGCGCACTCTGCATTTAAGATATAAGGATTTAAATTCATAAATACATTTAGTAGTTAAATCATCTAAACCACATCCACTAGGAGTCATTTTATTTAATGCCTTACAAGTTAATTTGAATTTCATAAGTAAATAACATATTTAAGTATGTCTAAAATTGGACAATGGCTTTTGTTTGAATTTATTATTATATCTCAGCATATGCAAGTACGTTTATTTCACTTTCATTTATTTTAAACCCATTCATTTCAATACTTTCATTTATCAGGGTTATTAGTAAATCTATAAAGAGAATAAATAATGAGAGGGAAGGCACTATTTAAATATACATATCATTATTTGATTAGTTATATTATTTCCACAATAATTAATCTCAACGGCTCTAATGAGTGAGCTAATGTAGAAACTAAATTGGATTACATCTAAAAAATGGTATACCAACCAGAGTTGTCAATACGAGCTAAGGTTCTAACAAGCCAAGCCGAGCCGAGCCTAGCCGAGCCAAGCTTGAGCAGAGCAATGATTTTTGGATGTTTCTTATTTTTTCATTCAATATGCCTTTTCTATAAACTTATTTTAAAAATAATTATTAAATAATAGGTAGAGCTATGTAAAATATTCTGAGAGCCAATTATTTTTTAGAAAAATATCCAGCTGAAATGAGGTTCACTTAAAGATTTTCGTAGTGAGCCAAGCTGAGGCAAACTTGCTTAAAATTTAAACTAGCTGAGCTTAGAAATTTCAGCTCATTGACAAGTCTGGGAACAGCATTACTAATGACACTAATAGAAAAGCTACCTGACAAAAACTAGCCACTAAAGCAGAGCGCAAAAGTGCTTCTGCAACTGGTGGTGTTAGTAAACCTCATCGTTATAAGACCAGAAGTGTCGCTTTGTGTGAAATCAGACGCTATCAGAAGTCTACTGAACGGTTCATCAGAAAATTACCTTTCCAACAGTTAGTTTGTGAAATTGCACAGAATTTAAACCTGATTGGCGATTTCAGAGTTCTACAGTTATGCCTTTGCAAGAAACTAGTGAAGCTATCTTGTAAACTTGTGTGAAGGTTTTAACTTGTGTGCCATTCATGCAAAACGTCACTATTATGCAAAACAATTTTCAATTGACTCGCTTAAGCACAACCAGTTCAAATCATTTCAGCCTTTTTTTCAAGCACACGAATTTAAATCAAGGAAATAGAATACGCCCAAATGTATAATCAGAGTCAGGTATACACTTGTCAACTGTGCATATTTAGGTTGGCATCCAAAAATACATGCACAGTCATAACCAGATAGTAAGGCCACATAGTGCACCACTAATCATAGTAAACCCTAACACATAGTATACATATAATAAAACACAGCATACAATATGCACTTATAAATATCCCCAGACGGTTATATATCCTCTATAAACTACTTATTTCTATATAATGTTGTTTTAACAAAGGGCTTGCAATAATGTATTGCAATAATATTGCAAAACAAAAAATTCAAAATAAATATATTGTAACAAAGTTTGTTGGCAATATAATTTCGCAATATATTGCAATATTGTGGGTAATTAAAAGCTTCCTATTTTAATCTAAGAAGACGTTTCGTTTGTTACTACATTAGATTTGCAAACAATGTTTGACCTTTGTTTCTAATCCTGTATGGTAGCTTAGCTTATGGCAGCCATTCAAATTAAATGAAGATATGTCTGAGTACAAACCATGCTAGACTTGTTTTCAGCATATTCCAAGTAGCGAAAACATTTTTTCAGTGTAAAGACAATATAGAAATGGTGCAATTCAAAGATCTCTTCAAACCATGAAATGTGAATTGACATGGAATTCAATGAATCGATTAAAAGAATATTAGAATTGTTTCATAATTGACGAATTCTTTTAAATTCATTCATCTTCTTGATTGTCTCTCATCAAAAAAACTAGACAGGATTATCATTATAGTAAATTTCTAAGCTCTGTGCACACAAATTAAATATTATAATCAAGCTAAAAACAGCAATTAATATTATTTCTTAAAAACTAATCTAAGAAACAAAAAATAACAATGCAAATGGGAACGTTTTTACAAAAAATGCATTCCAATAATATTGCAATATATTGTATTAGCTATATATTGTTGAAAGGCCCTGGTTTTACCCAGCTTACTTATTGAATATATATATGTATATTTCGATTTAGTAAGAGAAAACAAATATATTATAAGTGCACAAGCTTTAAAATACGCTTGTAACATTTAATTTAGTTTTTAAACCTGGCTGGTTATAGAATTTTTGCGAAATGTTTTTTCGTAAGTGGTCAATAAAAAGTTAAAGCAATTTATTGCTTGAATGTATAAAATCTAAGCAAACACATGACAAGAATATGAAACACAATTCAAATTTTGTTGTTAACCTGCATGAAATTCGGAAAAACAATGAGTAATTTAAACAAACCAAATACTATTACTTTTTTAAGATTCATATTAAATTATAAAAAATAGAAGTTGTTTCTTTGAAATGGATGGCACTTAAAATTCAGAACAAAAGTAATAATACTACGTTCTTGACGAGTCTGGTTAAAAATTATTTGTTTAATATTTAGATATTTTTTCATGCTGCTTCCAAATATAAATCTTTTTTAGAGGAAATCAATATTTAAAAAGATAATTGTTACAACTATTTTGACATATTACAATAGCAACTGTGTTTTTAAATGTCGCAGTCTATATAATGTTTATGAGAAACAGTAGTGGTAATTTAATTGTGCATAATTACATATTGATTTCTAATAAAATCCTATAAACTCGTATGAAAATACGTAAAAAATAGCGTCAAAAGAGTCAATAGGGTAGTATTAAAAATTGATAGAAAACCCTGAGAAAAAAAGGTATTTTCTTTGTGTAGAAATCTGAATTCTACCAACTGGGAACTGAAGTCTGGCCCTTGGATTTCTCTTATACTTGCATCACTCATGATTATCAAATGTTTTAAACTGATTTAAACAATGAGTAAAGGATTTTTCGTTGAATTCATATAGACTCGAAATAACGCACAAATTCTTGATTTCGCCAACGATAGTTTAGTAATACGCGCAATTTAAATTAGATATACTCATGTCATTCTCAAGTTCGACATACCTCTTAAGACTTCTGAAAAAACTACATGCTTACTACAGACAAACGAACTTCCGCCATTCTACCAATCACTAAAAAACGCAATGTATTGAACAAAAATGACACTAGGACACAATATCTCTGTAAAATACTTCAGGTCAACAGCAATATACCCGAGTAATCCTTTAAAGAAAGCAAAAAGAAACCTACTGTAACAGTACAAAGAAACATAAAACCTTCATGTACAAATGCATAGAAAACAGAAAAGAGCTAATGGTTAAACCTCCAGTTAGTGATAATAAACATTCTATCAGCAGTTTGTAATCAAAATAGAAGAAATGGTAATTGCATTCACTGATGCCAGAAACAATTCAATATTGAGGTAGCAAAGCTAATTTTATTTATGAATTAATTTCTTTATTATTTATATTTGAAGTTTCATCTTTATCAACATTAAATATCGCTGTCTATATAATGTTGATGACAAACAGTAGTGGCAATTTAATTGTGCATAAGTACATATTGATGGTTTCCAGACTTGTCAACAAGCCGACCTTCGATTGAGCCGAGCTTGAGCAGAGCATTTGATATACAACAAGCCTTTATTAAGCCAAGCCAATTTATAGTTGTGCTTTTTAATTTACTTATATAGATTTTTCTTATTTTTTTATTCAATATACCTTACCTTATTTATAACCATATTTTAAAATGTTTATTAAATAATTAGGAAGAGCTATTTAAAAATTTCTGAGAATGCAGTATCTTTTTGAAAAAATATCTAGCTAAAACGAGCCTCATTGAATGGTACTATGTGGCAAGCCAGGCAAAGCCCAAAAATACTCAAAAGTAAAACGAAACAAGCTTAAAATGGCGGCTCATTGAAAAGTCTGATGATTTCTAATAAAATCCTATAAACTAATGAAAATGCGTAAAAAGTAGCGTCAAAAGAGTCAATAGGGTAGGCCTGATAAGGACGTATTAAAAAATAGATAGAAAACCCTGAGAAAAAGGCATTTTCTTTGTGTATAAATCTGAATTCTACCAACTGGGAACTGAAGTCTGGCCCTTGGATTTTTCTTGTACTTGCATCGCTAATGATTATGAAATGTTTTAATCTGATTTGAACAATGAGTAAAGAATTTTTCGTTGAATTGATATACTCTTGAACTAACGCGAAAATAAATTCGTGCTTTCGCCATCGATAGTTTAATAATACGCGCCATTTAATTTAGATATACTCATGTCTTAATAGTTGCCATTCTCAAGTTCGACATACCTCTTAAGACTTCTGAATTACATTAATTATAAACAGCTTCTTTAAAAACTATTACTAAATTCCATAAAAAAATGAAGTCAAATTACCTTTTCAAAAGCTGAACAATTCAATTTATAGTAAATTACTGAAAGATTGCAGAAAATCAATTATCATTCTTATTGCAAAACTAGATTCCTGAATTTCAACTATAAAAATTTTTTGAATTTAGATTTTCATACGAAATTCCTCTAAAACTAAGCAAAATATTCTCTCTTTATAAAATAAAACAAGAAATATTTTTTTTGGACCACTAAGTTTACCGGACTTTCATGAAATTTAAAAGCGGCTGCAGGCCGTTTCCATTTCTGTTGCAACAGTAACAAGAGAGTATCAATTTGTATAAAATGCAAACAGCCAGTTTGTGGACAGGGGTTAGTATCACATATGCGAACTCTTATAAAATACTTATGTAGTGATTTGAACATTTATTTTTTGTTTGTTTGTTTCACAATTATGAAAAAGTACTTGAAAGATATATAAAATAGTCTGAAAAATGCAGTTCACAATGCAATGTGAAAATTTATTAGAACTTGTTTTAAGTGAAAAGGAAAATTTTCTAGAATAGTTCTTGTATGCTAAGTTTCACATGAATTATGCACATTCAAAAATATTAAAGTAAAAAATTCAGAAAATTCTATTGTAATTTAATTGTATGCCAGTAATAAACACTTTGCAAATGGGTCGATTCACCTGCTTGGCCCTTTTAGTACAAATCTCATTACTATCTTAGTTTTTAGTTAGATTTCATATCAATGTAATGAAAATTGTAGAAATATTCAATGTCAATATTTCTGAAGCTTCTGAGTGCATTCATAATGCAATTGTGAATGTTTTAGCTAAGGCCACGGTTAGACTAGTGATTGGTTTAAAAGTGATCTATCACGTTTGAATGAATTGCATGTCTAACCACCCGAGATAATTAGCAATGTGGAATATGTAAATAATATCAATTATGAAATCAATGAGGGAACCCACACGTAATTAAGTTTCATTAAGAATCGCTTAGTGAAAACAAACATTTCCGCCCTCACTTATACATATCCTTCTCATTCTTACCAGTCTGATCAGTACTTCGGAATCGCAGCCATTCACTTCGCCCACAGATAAGTAAAGGGGCAAACCCGTCCAGTTATGAGCTTAGACGTCGCTGCCATTAATCAAGAGGACTTAGCTTTGTTGAACCAACCCTTGGGGGACTGAGACATACTTGATGCGATTTCTAACTTGAAGATTTCTCCAGGATTGGACGGGATTAATTCCAATTTTACAAGCGCTTTAGCCACCTACTTGTTAAACCTCTTTTACTTTTAGTTAATATTACACTTTCTAAGAGCTCTATTCATAATAATATTTCAGATGCAATTATTAAGATTATACTTAAACAGGGAAAAGATCTAACCGATATCTCCTCCTGGAGGCCTATTTCCATGCTCAATATGGACCTGAAGATCATCTCTTACGTCGTCAGTAATAGAATTTCCGGGATGATACACAGATACATTCATCCGGAACAAACCGGTTTATTAAAGGGCGAAAAGGGTACTTTAATATTCAGACTATCAGGGACATAATAAAAATGTCTAAGTTTAATAAGCAAGATATCGGCATCATCTCTCTATTTAAGCAAGGCCTACGACCACCTTAGCCACCAATACCTTTTCAAAGTACTCGAAACAATGAACTTTCCGCCTCTCATTATAAAACTCATTGGGGCTCTTTACAATAATAATCGATCATATGTTTTAATAAATGGTTATATGACCACGCCATCCACATAGAGCAGGATTTACGGCAGGGGTGCCCCTTGTCGTACTTCCTCAAACTAGAGCTCGCTTGTATCTGTGTAAAACCCTGGCTTTTGCTGACGACGTCACACTCATGGTCACCACTCAGGAAAGTATTGAGCATATTCTTACAACCTTAGATAAGTATAGGGCCGTTTCTAATGAGAAAATTAATGTGTCAAAATCCTTTTTTACTGGTCTTAATCGTGCCCAATGGTGGTGAACTCCTTTTGTTAGTAACCATCAGTATGTCAACATTCTAGTTGTCCGCCTGAATGCTAATAATAATAATAATAATAGTATCCATTACAATAGGTTCCTTTCCGACAATGCACAATGCCTTAGCTTTGTCGGAAGCTGCAAGATTTCTCTTTTTTGGCAAAGCTAAGGCTATCAATGCATTGATTGTAAGCAAGATTCGCCATGTGCTTAGGCACTATCATATATCGCTCCATAGACCCATTCAAACTGTGATCAGTAAGGGACCTGGCCAAACGCCAATCTGCGCCCGACGCAGCTGCTATATAAAGATTTCCAAGAAGGGGGATTCGTCTCCCCAACCTGGAGGCCATCCAGCTTCTATCACAACTGCGCCTGCTAGGAGACATAAACTCGCTTGAGGAGCCTCATCCAGTCAAATTTTCGACCACCCAAATACTTTTAAGTAATAATAAATATTCCTACCTAGAAAGCTTGAGATATTTACATACCGTATTTTCTTAGGGATAACTCGCCCGCCTTTTGCAAAACTCAAGGATCTTCCTTTCCAAATAAGCCCAATTCATGCTAACATAGATATAAAGCCACTACTTGCTTTGCGCTCACGCAACTACTGTAGCAATGCTATTGCATATGACACTTCGAATCTTAATGCCGATTTTATTAGTAATTTTATAATACAAAAGCAGGGCCGTAGTCTTCAGCTACGTGCCTCTGTTAAGTCGCCCATATTATAATAAATGAAAAAGCTAGGTGTATTGAAAATGCTATTAGATACTGGGATACTCCTCTACCCCAGCTAATGAACATCATACTTCTGTCTAAATCGTCCACGTGCGCCCCATATTACAAAATGCTGATGTATAAAATTCTCACAAATCGTTTGCTCCTTCGAGATATTTATTTTAATTCAGGTTGCATAGACTCGCCGCTATGCAGGTTATGCTAATCCTATAATGAAAATCTTAAGCACTTCATTTTTGAATGCCTTGTCCGTGTGCCCCATATGTTTAATAGCTTCTGCGACGTTAAAAAACAAAATATTGTACAAATAATTACTTATTGCATTGAATCAATTGCATCACCAAAGGGATCCTAGCACAGGTGAAGCCTCATCTCTGTGTACTACTTTGAGTGCATATTTAGTTTTGTACTTATTTATGAGCAGCTATGTGTGACTTAGTTTAATTTGTGTTTATTTGATAATAGCTTTGTAACTTGCTAATTTTATTTCTGAATAAAGCCATTATTAAATGGGGAATTGGAAGATTCCCACAATTTTAATAAGCAGCATCATTCATGATTACGAAATGTTTTACACTGATTTAAACAATGAGTAAAGAATTTTTCGTTGAATTGATATACACTCGAAATAACGCGCAAATAAATTCGTTATTTCGCCAACGATAGATTAGTAATACGTGCAATTTAAATTAGATATATTCATATCTTATTGTTGCTATTTTCAATATCAACATGCCTACTAAGGCTTCTAGAAAAACTGCATGCTTACAACAGACAAACACTAAAAATCGTGAATAAATGCAATGTATAGAAAAAAAATATCACTAGGACACAATATCTCTGTAAAATACTTCAGGTAAACACCAATACACCCGGGTAATTCCTTAAGGAAAGCAAAAAGAAACACACTTCAAACCGTACAAAGAAACAAAACTGAGCATAAAATTCTGTTATTAGTTTGTGACATTCTACTGTGCAATTTCTCATACTCCCATATTTCATAGGCACTGTTTACATAATTTTTAAAAAACTTGAATGGTTTTCATCATTAAGAAACCTTTTTTTAAATTACCAGAGTCAGCATAAACAAACGTGGACATATGTTGTGTATGGCTTACTTAGGTTAGAAGATTTGATTGACAAATATGAACTTATAGCTAATGACAGATCATTCAAATTATTAACACTGAATTTTCAGAATAAAAATTTAGAGCTGGCTTTGTTTGTACTTTGAAATTTATTCTTTGTATTGGGTTATTTTCATATTAAATTTAAGATTTATATCTTAGTACACGCTTTCCATCAGATATTTGAAAATTGGGTTAATGAAATTCTTGTGTGCATATCAAATTGATTCTGCAAATGTGATTTACCTACAGGGCTATGATTGTTTGGGAAATGTATTTTGTGATTTTGGGTTAGGTTAAGTATGAAAATATGTATTCATCATTGTACATGTACATAAAATTAGTAAAATATATATTTGCCTCTAGTTCAGTAACTATTTTTCAATTATATGTATTTCAATTAACTAGCTTAGATATTTGTTTTTAACATAAATTGTATAGTTGAAGAAGAGTTTTAATCTATGTATAGATGTAGACGCAAAATGATAAACAAAATCATTAATGGAAGAATACAATTCATTGTGATCTTAAATGATAAATTGAGTCGAAAATTGATCAATAGAATCTTAAATGATAAATCATCTTGACTCGAAAATTGATCAATACCACATGAAGTATACAAAGCATTTTATAGATATTTTTGAACTATTACTAAAAGCATTTTAGGAAATTTAGAAATATCGGATATTGGCATATGTATCCTTGAATGTGCTGCCATGTATTTGAAAATATCAACTATTTTTCAATGAGAATTTCTTTCTCTTTTAGAAACTTTAAGTTCACCTTATTACTAATAATCAAAGATTCAGAAGGTCTAAAGCCAATACGCACCAAATCCCTTATTTTTTGAAGGACTACCCAAGACTTTGAGGAGCAAAATTCAGAGGTGGTTACTGAGCAATGAACATTTATTATTTTTTAGGAAAGAAGTGTACAGTTAACAAATGTACGAATAATTTTATTTTAGGAAACAAATAACCTTTTGCAATAGTTGTTATATCTGCCCAAAACAATGGCATTGAGTGCCCGTAACTCGCGCTTACTTGCATGTTTTTCTAGTTATCACACAATTTAAATAAATCTTTCAAAATAAATCATAGCATAATATTCATTTAGGGATTCAAATTTATGTATTTTAGATGCTAATATCGATGACAGCATTGATCTTTCTCAACTTTGTTAACATGAGTTTTAAATAGCATAAAAAATACAATATTGAAGTGAAATAGCCACCCTAATATCAATATTGGATTGCGACCCCTGCCATTCTACTTCTGGCACCACTGTCCTGCATTATAAACAGCATATCTAACATTAACCAACTTATAGCAAAATGAAGGTTAAGAAAAAACAGATTCCAATTAATGGAAAAAAAACTTCAATGTAGAAACAGAAACCACAAGGAAATTATGTACATCACTGTTTAGGAACCACATAGTATCAGCAGCAGACACAAAATACTATATAAGTTCTCAATAGGAAACCTGACACCAGTAAGATACTTGAATCCCAGATAACAATTTAAGGTCTAAACAACGTTGTTTTGGGTTGTTATGTGGTTGTTTTATGTGTCAAAAACAACGTTGTTTTAACCTCGAAATGGTACCATTTCATTGGTCGAAACAACGTTGCTTCAACAACGTCACATTTGGTTGCTTTTTGGTTGTTTTTTATTTATGAAACAGCAATATTTTGAGTTCGTAACAACGTTGTTTTATGTTGTCACATCCTTGTTTTAGCATTACTTTTGTACGCAAAATAAAATTTTATATTGCTAAGCTGTTCAAACATTGCTGTTTAAACAAACACAAGCCCAACAAAGGGCAGACCACTATCTTTGAGATACTGTTAAGCATAATCAAGAAAAACATTTGTTAAAGATTTAAATGAATGTCTTGTATGTAAATGATAACAATGAGCATAAAAATCTGCCAAATTTAACAAAAATTTAAAAAT
>CABFPE010000884.1:88177-106843 GCA_900660155.1 Hofstenia miamia | reverse complement strand
ATTTTCAGCCCTACACCTAAAAGTATAATTTCATTATGGTTTGATGCGCATTCATTAGACCACTCTTTTGCTTTGTTAATGCCAGTGAAATAATAGATTTTTGTTTACTTATAGAAAGTCCGCTAATTTTGCTAAATTCGTCCAGGTATTTGAAGTACTTGACTAAGCTATATGAATTGGATGCAATTAATGTGATATCATCAGCAAATGCTAGATATTTTATTTCTATGTTATCATAATTAAATCCCTGAATTTGGGGCGCATGTCGAATTTGGCTCAGGGAGGGTTCTACTACAAAGTTTAATAGTATACATGATAAGGGGCATCCCTGCCGGACGCCCCTCTGCAACTGTATTGCTGGTGACAGAAAGCCATTCATTAATATATATGAGTTGTTATTTGCATATAGGGCGTGAATGAGGTTTAAAATGATTTCAGGAAGTCCATGTTTTTCTAATGTATTAAACAAATATTCATGATCAATTGAGTCGTATGCTTTATTAAAATCAATATTTAGTATTCCCATGTCAATGTTGTTTATTCTACAGATGTCAATAATGCATTGAATAGTTGAGATGTTTAAAGATGAGTTACTCGCTTTTATAAAGCCAGTTTGTGTTGCATGAATATATTTCTGTCCCAGCGGTCCCAGTCTTTTATTTAATATATGAGATTAAATTTTTAAGTCCATGTTTAATAAAGAGATAGGTCGCCAGGACTTTGGCTGTTCTACATCTTTTCCCTTTTTCGGTAATAATTTGATAACTGCATTCGAGATACTGTGAGAAATGTGGCCTGAACTTCTTTGACCCACTCTGGGGCTGGCATATGACTTTGGGCAAAGCACTTGGAGTGTCCTGTGAAGAAACAATTGCTGCAGATCGTGATTGCAGGACAATTGCAGATCACCATAAGCTCATCTACGGCATGGAAACCTCCTATACTTTTAGTAAGTTCGCTCCAGGAGTAGAGGCAGCATTGCTCTGTCCAGTTGCTTACTTTCACTGTGACTGTAGACTGTAGAGAGTTGAAGTTGTTCCTGTGCTCTATGGACTCAATCTTAGAGAACTCACTTAAGCCAGATCTGCACTGCAAGAGAGCAAACTGGTCCTCTGTCTTCCACTTGGCAGGAAAATTCAGCATGTTGATCTGAAACGATTTTGGGAATTCATTGCCTCCAACCAAAGGAACACGCTTTCGCTCACATTCTGTTGGAATCAAGCTCTTTCCGGCGATTTGAATAGGGCTCTCAAAGAGTACTGCCAAGTCATCTGCGATGGCAGGAGTTCCAATGACCTGGAGAGCTCGAAGCAAACGATTAGATCTTTGTGGAGCCACGACTGTTCTGGAAATTTGTAGTTCTTGCACACTGTTTGGATTGACAGACTTAAGAAACGACACNTCAATCTTAGAGAACTCACTTAAGCCAGATCTGCACTGCAAGAGAGCAAACTGGTCCTCTGTCTTCCACTTGGCAGGAAAATTCAGCATGTTGATCCGAAACGATTTTGGGAATTCATTGCGTCCAACCAAAGGAACACGCTTTCGCTCACATTCCGTTGGAATCAAGCTCTTTCCGGCGATTTGAATAGGGCTCTCAAATAGTACTGCCAAGTCATCTGCGATGGCAGGAGTTCCAATGACCTGGAGAGCTCGAAGCAAACGATTAGATCTTCGTGGAGTCACGACTGTTCTGGAGATTTGTAGTTCTTGCACACTCTTTGGATTGACAGACTTAAGAAGTGAAACGATTTTGTTGCTGAGTTCACCGTAACAATCGCGGAAGAAGGTTGTCCTATCAGCACTGGGTGGTGGGGCAGGCAAGATAAAAGTAGCAGTAAGGTTGCTGAACTTTTTCTCATTAAAAGAAAGCTGTTCCAGGTTGGCAGGAGCTTGAATGACGTTGTCCGACGTGAGGTTTGCAGCAGAGGGGCTCTGGGTAAGGGCTGCGGAGTACGACACCATCTTGGTAAAAAGAAAAGAGGATGTACGGCAAAATAATACAATATAAATTAAAACAAAAACTTACGTTTAATGGTGGATGGGGAGGAACCGAACTGCGGGAGGGAATGGATCTTCAGGATGAAGCAGGAAGGGAGGTAGGGGTGAAAAAAAAACAAAGGACAGGAGAACTTGAAGGGAAAATAGAAGAAATAACTAGACGTGACAGGAAAAAAAAACAAGATAGGATAGCAACGCAAAGTGAAACAAAAGCAAGAAATACGCGAAAAGCTGAGACAGAGAGACGTGTAACAAGTACACGCCAAACGCCAGGTAAGTTACTTGCCAGGTAATGAAAGCTTGAGTCCCCCGCCATAATGACAGAGCGCGGGTGCTTGTCCGTAAGATATTGATTGATACTGTTGATGGTGTCTCTATATTCAGAACGGCTAAAGTAGTAATTAATGTACTCGTTGCGATTATTATCAAGGAAAATTTGGAAATGCGCGTCTGATAAAGCAACTTCCAGTTCACAGGATTTAGAAAATAACGTTAATAGACCTCCCTTGGTAGGACCTAGGCGAGGCTGAGAAACTACTTTATAGCCATATTTGTCAAGCAACAAAAGGTAGTCATATGTGAGGGACTCAATCTTTGTTTCCTGGAAGAATGCTACAGAACACTTACTAAGTTTAAAGGTATTAAGAGAAAATGATATATGGGGGCATGATTCCACTTCGAAAATTCGTTCAAAGTGGTGAGAAGGGGAATTTTTAGATAAACTCATATTTGGCATTTTCATTCATACACATTAAGTTACAACTATCCATTATATGACAATTCAGTGCTTTTTCTTTTGCCAATGATGTTTACAGGCATCATTCATTTAATGTTGAGAATGAGTAAAATAAAATCCATCCCAACCGACAAGCCTTTACATTGAAACGCATTTATATATTGATCGATAACCAGTATTAATTCAATGCGAACCTGAATCAACTTGAACATAGCAACTATAGGTATAGCGTACATTTCATAAAAAACAAATGACAGGCCTGTTATTCCTGCACAAAAAGTGGGAAATGATATCACCACAATTTATCATTGAGAGTTGTCAATCTTGGTATGTGGACATTATGTTCTACCTGCTTCTAAAATGTGTGTAGTTCAAACTTATTGACTTTTGAATTTGAATAGATAGTTGCCAATCTCTTAGGAAAGTAGTTCTTGCTCTTATATTATTTTCATTTGCAGATGAACCTTCAAATCTTATTACATATACATAAAAAGTCCAAGGTCGCCTATGTAAAGCGAAAGTAAATTGGGACTCCTTCCACTATTATGACGGTTAATTACTTTGCACAAATTATTGGTTTCCCCTATATTTGATTAAATACAGTAATGGTCTATGATATGGATTAAAATCATCCATATAAACATATCATTGACTCGAATGTTTTGCAAGTTTACAAATGGCTGACATCGTGTCTTGAGGAGAACCAAAAAATGTTCTAAATTCCAGTCTCTGTAAACGTAATAAAATAACCAAAAGATGTTGCTTTAGCCACAATCGATATTTAGGAATGGCGTGCGTGAATTGTGTTTCAATTTGTGGAACAGTATCTCCAATGATCTTGTGAATTATAGCAGCTGTCAAATACTTTAAGGAAATCGATGTCCAATTACATTTTCCCTCATCATTCTTGTTTCAGTTGAGGCAACTATAACGGTTCCATTTGTGAGATGATAAAATGTTGCTATCTCTGCGCTTTTTTCCAACTCTCTCACGAAAATACCATGTATATTACAGTATCGTTCAGCAATTTAGCATAAAAACGTTTTTTGTAATGTTTTTATCTGAACAGATGAAATTGTTCGCCCGGAAGTAATTGATAATGAGCTCAACCCTTACTGTCTGTCTACTTCCATCGTTTTAAAACGTTAATGCTATTGGCTAAAATTTATTTGTAATCTGATCGGCTAATAGCCATTGGCTAGCGACGATTCGACCGTTGTTAGAAAAATATGCCTCGAGATAGACAACCAAAATGGGAAATTTTGTTACTAATGTTCTACTCCATGGATTTTGGAAGTTTATAACTCATTCGAAAGAGCAACACTAGAGGAAGATTTAATCTCAAAGTCCAAAATCCAAAACCGAAGATCGAATTTGCTAAATCCAAAAAACGTAAAAATTTGACATTTTTTGTCGAGGTGGCCTACTTTGGCCGGGTATAGCTCGATAAATTTTTATCCAATCTTAAAAATTTTTACATGAGTATTTGAACCATCGATCGAACTCTATTGTGCATATAAATTTAACATAGTAAGCATTAATCGACCATAGTGCTGGTCGATCAAATACCCAGCAGTGAATTAACAAACTTGATCGACCAGTACTCTGCTTACTATGTAAATTTTATAGTACAAAAGTTTCAAGTATAGCATAAGACAAAAAGCAAATACAAATTAAACAAATTAGACTTTGTATGTCCTCCTTTTGCTGCCAAAACTGCTGTTACTCTCTGGGGCATGGATTCTATTACCTTTTGACACAGTGCCATCATCTCAGAATCATGATTCCACACTCTTGCAAATGCTTCTTCCCGACTACCAACTGCGTTGTGCTTGATCTTGTGCTTCATCAATGCCTATAAGTTTTTGATTGAATTGAGATCACAACTCTGCGAAGGCAAATCAAGCAAGGGTATGCTAAGCTGCTGAAATTTCCCCATTGTTACTCTACTGGCATGTGCAGGTGCATTCTCCTGCTGGAAAATGCCATCTCTCATTGTAAACCACTCAATCATCTGAGGTACTATGTGCCTATCAACAATGTGATCAATATACTCAGCACTATTGAGGTTTTTCTCCACAAGATGAAATCGTACTGGTCGCAAATAGGAGAAGCAACTCCACAACATTGTCTTCCTGGAAACTTTGAGGTCAGATTATAATGATTATCAGTGAGTGGTATGCCATCCAACACACGTACAAACTTGACTTTTGATTCGCCAACATAAACCATAGTTTCATCACTGAAAACTACCCGTCGCCACATTTAAACTGTCCATTCTTGATGACAAGGTGCCCAGGCAAATCTAGCAGCACGATGCTCAGAAGTGAAAAGGGGCTTTTTCAAAGGTTTTATTGATTTGAAAACAATGTCATAAAGTGCTCTCTTTACTGTTGATGAACTCGGCTTATATCCATTTGGTCCCATCATTGATTTGATGATAATGTCTTTCCGTCCATTTTTTGTTGCGGCCACCACAATTTTTGTATGAAGTACTACACTTGTCGCCAAAATTATTTATACCCCTACCGAATGTAAGGTATTTTGACAAGTTTTATTCATGTAAGAGGATTTTGTTAAATAACTTGATACAGGAAGTTGACAAGAAGGTTGTATTAAGTAATTCTAAAATATTCACGTTGTTATCATCAAACCATTTCTTGACCACTTTAGCAGTATGTTTAGGGTCATTGTCTTGTTGATAGAGCCATTTTTGACCTAGGCGTAGCTTTTGGGCAGACTGTTTAATGTTTTCCTCCAAAAATTTTATATAATCTTCCTTGCACATAATGTCATCTCTTACCTTTTTGCCCAGGACACAATGACAAAGAGACAGAAAAGCATTCCATGCACACTGCTGATCGGAATTCAAAAAAGGGCGAAATATTGTGTCCTTTTCAAGAGACCGAATTTCTCGCCCAGTAAAGACGCCATTGCTGACCTTTTCAGATGACTTGTGAAACGTTTTAGCCAAATGAACTAACACTGAAGAGTCCTTAGGCAATGCCTTGACAAATTGTTGAAAAAGGCCAAGTTTTACATGCAAAAATGGTATTATCATCTTTGATATAAGAACAATTGGATCAAAGTAAAAGTCCTCTCGTAAAGGCCAAATATAATTAGCATCAAAGTCTGAATAGCTGTTGCGAGAGTTAAACATGCAATAAAAACAGGGATGTTTAGAATAGCCAGATTTCAAACCAGAAAGAAAATTGCTGACTTTTAAATCGCACATAATGACCCACTCATGACTGGAGTAAGAAATTATATCAATGAGCTTTTTGATTGACTCTCTGTCTTCCTTCATTTGTGCATAGGCAATTGGGAAAGTCGGCAAGATATTATTTTGGCACACCAGGGCGGCTTTTAAACCTGTAGTCGATGAGTCAGTAAAAAGGCATCAATCGTTATTATCGTAAAATACGTTCAAATGAACAAACAGCCCATCAATATCATGGCAGAAGGAGTATGGGCCAGATTTAGTAAAATATAACTGTAGAGAATGACTCCGTAGTTTAATGTTTCGCACTGAAATGGAATTCATTCTCTCTTGCATAACTGGATCGACTTTGAGCATCGAAAGATATTTCATAGATTTGCGTTTGCTTAGCTGTAGCTCTCGACAGAAATCAGCAAATGAATCCTTAGATCAAACAAAATTATCATTCACTTTTGTTGTTTCACACGAAACATTTTCGTCCGTGGAGAGGGTACTGGAATCAGAACTTCAAAGGAACAGTACGAAGGGCTAGGTCAGGAGCATATTGAGAAGGAAGTCTACAATTGACACATTCAATATATTCAGCTGTTGCATTTAGCTTTGGCCTTTTGACAGTACAGAAATAGCACTCGTTTTCAGTATGACTAGAATGCTCTGTACAAATTGCTGGTGACTGAAATAGAATTTTAAAGGAATGGTCGTTGTTGAAATTATATAGATTTCGAGTACATGAAGAGCAAAGATAAGACGGTGCATACCTAGTCAGAATCGACATCTGAAGAATTACTTTCGAAATATTTCCAATAAGCATCTCTCAGAGTGGCCGTAGAACATTTGTCTTTCCCAACGAAGTGGGCACAAACATAACAGAATTCATCTGGATCAATTTTATGTTTTCGCTTCAAAATAAACCCCCTCATGACTGAAGTAAGAAATCATATCAATGAGCTTTTCATTTTTACCAAACAGTGAAATGGTAAAGTGCAAATCTAATCGATACTCGAAATAATTTTTGACGATAGCTGAGTCACCTAGTGTCTGGTGACTTTGGCGCATAGAGAGAAAGACCGCATTTTGACGCATATTACGTGTCGTCAAGGTCTTCAATTAGATTTTTCTTTTTTTCATGTAATTTGTATATTTTCAAGTGGTTCTAAAAATAGTTTTTTGACAATTCAATCACGATAACCTTAAAATGATAATTTTCTAAATTTCCATTAATTATGAAATATAATGAAAAATATAAAAATTGCCATAACTTTTTAACGCGTCGTCAGAATTATGTAAAAATTCGCTATCTGGGGTAACTTTTTACGCAGAATTCAAAAACGTTTTAAAATTTGAGTGAGAAATAAGTGTACTCACATTGTTATTCGTGACACACTGCTTTGACTAAGTCCAACATATTCAGCAATTTCAGTTTGTGACATTGATAAATTGTTAAGCTATGACTTGGGCGGCCCTTATCTCATCTCTATAAGCCATCATTAAAATATCGATTTCTTTCAATTTTCAAAAATAAGATCATCATCAACTGAAAAAGAAAAAGTACTTAAGCACTGTTTAAATTTTAGATATAAGAATAACTTAAATTTCAAAATTACCTGAAAAATTGTCAATATTTTAGACATTTTTGTCAATTATGCAAACTTGCTGAACAATATTATATTTTCGAATCTCAGACACTATGACCAACTCTGGTAGTAGCAATCCAAATTGCGACAATTACTCAATATAATTTTTCTACTATTGAAAACCGTCTCCATTAGTCAATTTTCTCACGCATCTTTCCGATTGTGTCATTTCAGTGGATTTTTTGCGTACAATATCTCCTCTAATGCAGGCAGGTCTATACGCTAAAGGCAAACTACTACACAAATGAATATAATCAGTATTTTTGCAACATAGGGCAGGCCAAAAGACCACCAAATGCATTCTGTTAGACAGACTGTTCTGCTCTTTGGCCTAGAATTACCTGCGTCCATATTTGCAATTTAAACTCCTGTTATCTTGGTATTCTCTATCCCTTCATGTTCTTCTGACCCTGCAGCATATTTAGCAACATACCTTGCACTCTGATATGTATCACATATTTGTAAGGGCTAAAATGCAGGATAGTGGTATGGCCACCTATTAAAGTTAGATGATATTCTTCAATGGTCAAACTGCCTTTGTTGCAATATACAGTTTCCAGCAATTTGCATTTTTCCAAGAGTTCTCTAAATCATTCACAAAATCTAATTTTTGAAACCTCTGTGAATAGGGGGGAACTGCATAGTTTGAAACTCTACACAGCGTATGCCCCAATTTTCCGGTCTTTTTACAGCATCTATATTTGGCTTTTTTCACAAGAATGAAGTTGCACTTTCATATTCTCAAAGAATGATATGTCATTAATAACGTTGTAATTAGTATTATTCAAAACACCAAAAAAATAATTTCCAAAAATATCCATAAATGAATTTGTTGTAATTCTTCAGATGTTTTCGAATCACCTGTCTACACTAAAGCATGGATATGCGGAAGATTTCTATTGAGAATATTTTCGAATGTGCAATTCTTCTTTACATGTATACACCGCTGTTTACTGATAATTCTGGATTAATAAAGCAACTATTTCTTGGAAGCGGATTATTATACACATATATATATATATATATATATATAATATTGTCATCACCATTTACTAAAACTTCTTTAATAAATTATGCCCGTGTTAGTTCACATGAGAATACAAAGGGCAATTTTGATTATAAATTACCGAAATCATGAAATGTTGATAAATTTTCAAAATTTCTGCAGCTTATTTTTGGAATTTTCATAGTTCTTGTGTAAATTTTAATTAGTGAATACACATAAAATATCATTGCATGAATCCCTTTTCTTAATACATCAATATTCTGATTCAGTTTTCTAAAATATGAGTACATCAAAAACGGTAGACTGAATTGTTTCATAGCTTGAAATGTAAACGGATTTGAACCATAACCACGTTGGTTAAAAGCATCTAAATTATTTAAAACAAACTTTAAAATTTTTGGTTCTTGGTCTGCAACATATTTATTATAATTATGAACTATGTAGAGCTGAACACTGACGTCAATATTAAGTTCAAATACTATCACATTCATTCGAGCATGTATCATTTTTTAAGTAGTCAATATATTCTGGAGTTAAGAATTGTGTGATAAAGGCAAATTGAATACAATCAGGCCTATTCTCAGAAATTAGCCGTTCAGATTTCATCATGAGGTCCGAATTTTTATTTATCTTGGTTTCATTGATATCCTAAATGAGCTCAAGCTTGCTGAGTACCACGCTCCTCTAACATTCGATATGAATAACTTGCTTAACCCACTTTTCCAGATTGGACAACATAGGGATGTAATGATGCGCAAGTTAATCTGTCACTAAGGAGTGGCGGAATGGCTCCTAATGATTGATTCTTCTGTAGATGAGTATGTTTCAAGTTGGAGGTAGCATTGTGATTATTACGCGGCAAAATACATATACCTAATTTGCAACTGATTGCCATACGGAAAACTTAGTTATTCGAAAATACGATTGTGAAGAATAATTTTCAGCAACTACAGTAAATGTTAGTCATAGTCAGCTCCACAGTTTTTGTAGGAATGTAAAATTCCTTGCCCAAAATGATTGAAGCGTATTAATCCGACATTCGAAACATGCTCATCCAGCCTCAAGGGCATTTTACTTAGCAGTATGGATATTTATTTATAGCCACTTCTAGATCCTTCATTTTATGTGACTCAGTAAATAGATTAAATTCTTCAATTTCTACTGTTTTAAAATAACATTGCATATTTTCGGGCAAAGATTTAACGTAGGGTTCCCATTGCGACCTTAGCGTCTGTGGTATGCAATTCCATTTCTCGTTTAAACCGTTCATTGATTTCTAATTTAAATATTATATAGTGCTGAAGGACAGACTAGACTCCATTGCTGTATAGATTTTTGAGGTTATCGCAATTGTAAAAATCGACATGTTCTGTAATTGAAGTGCTTACATGACCTGGAGTCGAAGGTGCAGTTTCATTGAAGCCATTACTTTATAAAGTAGATGTTCCTTGTAATACAACACTAAAAATGTGTATTTCGGAAAATATTTTGCTAAATTGATCACACCTCACACTTTTTACATATATATATATATATATATATGACCCATTTCATATATGAATCTCATCCATACTACAAAATTCACCTTGTATATATATACACACATATACACATATATATGACCCATTTCATATATGAATCTCATCCATACTACAAAATTCACCTTTACCTGATCAGCACTAAGCTCGTCTAGATATTTGGCCGTGCGCACATTTTGATCGGTATATGCCCTACACCGATTGTGTGTTTTAAGAAACCTTCCACATTTTATGCACTTTGCAAGTACCCTTTGCTTTTTCGAGGGCATTTCTAAAACATCTAAAAAAAATTTAAGTGATATAGTACACTCTGCAATTGCATCATAAAAATAGTGATACATATTTTATATGTCAGTACAATTACAGTTATTTATTTGTCTTAACATTGCAATTATTCCAAACATTTACAGAATATATGCATATTTAAAATATGAAAATATTACTCAAACTCAGAAAATCCCAAGTTCTAATATCACTTGATTTAAGAAACCTTCAGCAGCTAATGCATTTGCTAGTACCCTTTTCATAGGCATTATTACATGAATTAAACTTTTTTAAGTGACCCAATAAATACCCTAACCAAAAGCTTTATTCCTTAGAAAATCCCTAAGCTTCCTTCATTCCCAATGCTAGTGCTTATTACACGAAGTACTTTGACAATTATATTTAAAAATATCAGCATTTCAAAACAATTTTTTATTAACAAATAATCATTAAGTGATAGAAGGTTGACAAATGGGATTAGCGATGGTCCTTCTCTCCCAATTTATATATTCTTGTACTATTATATCCGCACAATGTTCACTGATTTAAGCTTGGTTGTTTTTTAAATTCCCGACAATATACCACTGCTTACACAATCAAGACTTGTCTTCGTCCAGTTGCATACCATTGAAACCAATATTGGATATGGGTAACAACACATTTTAACTAAGTTTCTATGTAGGTATATACATTTCTTGTATCTCGGTGAATCAAATTCTCCCTTAAAAGACGACTCCGAAACTTTAGCATGTGACTTCCAAATCTCCTGCATTAAAAAAATATCTTCTAAATCCTTTTATTACCATCAGATTTTAAGCCAGACGGACAATGCTGTTCCTGACCATCATGTAGACTCCCGTCGCATTACATCTTTGCAACGCATAGATATTTTTTCTTGCTTGACTTGCTAAATATTGATTGCAGAAATAAGTGCCGAAGTATTTTAGTCTTGCTAAATGCTCAAATCAAGTGCTCAATAAATTCCTTATAAGAAATATACATCTACCCAGCAAGGATAAATATAACTAGTAAATATTCTCATGGAACCCAAAATTCATTGTTAATGCGAACCTAGCGTGGTTCCATCATCTTGCTTTTTTATTACAATGATATTTCCATCTCGAGTAAGTTCAGTATACAGCATTTAGTCATCCTCATCTTTTCTATAATTCGATTGAGCCAAAGGATTAGTTGCACTACGGATATTTCGTTCAATTGTGGACATGAAATTTTCAAAGTCAAAACAGCTAAGATAATCTGAGACAACATGCATTTCGACACAATTTGCTAAATGTGCTAGCGAATGAACAATGGAAGCACAACATGTTGGTCCACATAAATTCTTTCCGTTGGCAATAAATTAAATTTAAATTTTTTTAGCATAGCTTAGTATACCTTGACTACTAGTCTTTACTAATATTTGAACTGCAACATATGATATGCAGAAATATTTATAAAAAGAAGTTGGAAGAGATTTGAATACAATAACAGCAACATAGTGCAAAATTGTATGAAATTCTGTTGATTTAAAATTTAAAAAAGAATTTTTTGTGTAACACTAAGGCATACAGCCTGCATATAATCAATTGGACAGTCAAATTTCCTGTCAAAATGTGTAAATCTTGAATCGATGCTCCTCGGCCACTTCTAACAGTTTATCCTTTAAAAGTACCATTGTCAATGAACATCTTCAAGTGCTCAATTACCATGCTCAATGGCCTATCGATGATGGACTGCTTTTCTTCGTGGAGTTAGGCAGGGTCTTCCATATCATTCACGTCTTTGATTTGCTAGGAACTCGGTTTCTCTGTATTGAAAACCAACTGATAAATGTTGACTGTGGGACATCGTATTTCGAACAAATTGATGAATGTGAGTGTTATAAATATGGCTTTTTAAGATATCAATATCGATGGAATTAAACAATGTCTCTCGATTATTTCCCTTCAATTAATTAAAAATGCAATATAACGAATTAACTTACTTCAAATGGCAGCATTCTGATATGTAAACATGAAAAAATAAGAAAAATATCCAAAAGCATATGGGTCCAAATAATATGTCGTGCACTGAACATTCAAGAATTTACCATATAATAAATGCAAGCTTCCTTTTGCAATTTTTTTGTTCGAGGTTCTTTGAATTACAATTCTGTATTGAAAGAGGTTATCATCCCAGCGTCTTTTTATTCTATGCTTTATTTAAGATATTATTCCATTGTGAAACTTTTTCTTGTCGCATATCCAAGTTCTTATCATTGTGCATTTTAGTTTTAGATATTGATCAATTTATGTATTTTAGAGACTTAGCTGTCGATTTGCGACAAAAATTGGGAGATTGGTTTCGAGTAATTCAATTACTGAAAACAGGTTCTGATAGTGGAGATGATAGCAAGCTAATTCAGGCTTTCAATGCTATTGGTGATTACTACAGTGATCGACAGCATTGGTAAGTATCTGTTTTTAAATTACCCAATTGTGCTCTTTATTTATTATTGCATTGCTTTTTTTGGAAAAGCTAATATTAAACAATGAATTTAAACATTTTGCAAACATTTTGATCAATGACAAGAACAGCATTATTGCTTTGCAAATTGTTAGTTTTTTTTGTAGTAATGCAATATTTCTCTACGCTAATAATATATAAGTGTCTGTCATCAGCAAACGAATCAGAAGTTTAAATGTACTTTGCCTTCGTAAGGGGATGCTGAACAAAGGTCACTATTGTTTAAGCCCCATACTCAACCATGGTGCGTATTATGACTTCCAATGCACCACGACTTGTTCCGTCAAAGATGTTAACCATCCATAGTGAAGACAATTCAATTGAATTTTTCTCGTCTTTCTTTTAGTTTAATCAATGCCAATTCATTCATCCTGTCAAATAGCTTTCCTATCAAGTCAAACGATATAACCACCCTATACATCAATGCCAAGAAGCATAATAATCCAATTCCATTAAAGGTCAATTCCACGTTATAGAAGCACACCTCATCATCAATTTTCAATCAAACATACATGTTTTGCTAATGTTTAGAAGACTATTTCAATATAACCTATGATCTATAATGTAGAATACATATATTAACTGATGAATCATAGGGATTATAGTATTTTCTAATTAGTACAAGTTAGTAAAAATCGTCCATATATTTTCGTTACGGAACGAACATTTCTTAAACAATGATTTCTTGGAACATCAATCCTTTAGACAATCTGAAGTGAGATTTACCACATATACAACAGTAAACATGTTTACTCTAAAAATTGATGTTGGAGTACCCAGATGTATTATTGGATTTAATAATGCCATAGGATAAAATAGATAAAAAGCCTTTGTACACTTCGTTAAGGAACAATAAATTTGGCCTTATTGAACAACAAAAAATGCAACAAAATAAATATATTCAAATAAGCGCGATAAAAGCAAGCAATTCTAGCCCTTCAATCCTTAATAGCAGTGGTTCTCTAACTGTGCGTCATTAAATTTTTTTAAAGACATTGCAGAGTAGATCCGTTTCGTGGGTGAACTCAGTTTATCTTACAATAATTAGGTTAAGTGCAGTTTTATGACTTTTTCGAAAAACAGTTTGGTTAAAATTGTTCGGTAAAGGTGGCGTCACACTTTGTTTTTGGTCTTGCATCAATAAATACAATTTAATAATATGTTTCCTTATGAAATTTTATTCTCTGGTGCGTCGCAAACCCAGAAAACCTTTTCTAGTTGTTGTCGAACTAATTTGGGCAGCGAAATTTTCTGTATTACATCTTTTGCAGAATATGTGAAGATATCCAGAGCAATTGGCCATTTCTAGAAATTTCTAAGATTTTTTCTAGAAAATGCTGTAATAGCCTACATGATGTAACACAATTATTCCATGTCATTCGCTGTTAATAACTAATACTCTCTTTTATATGATCTTTTAAATTTAAATATATTCAAATGCAAAAAAATCATTATAAAAATACCTTTAAATTTAAGTTATTATATTTTGAAAATCTTCTTTTTAATATCTATTTAGAAAGCTGAAACTAAATATTTGGTTTTGCAATATTGAAATCGTTAAAAATACATTAAGTTCTCTAAAATAGAATTTGCAATTAATATAACCCAGAGATAACTAAATAATTAGTTTAGTTGTCTTTGTCTTACCTCGTGGAAACTTATAGCTAGGTGCAATAACAGGTCTTCTGATAACTGCTGAATCTATCGTTCTGCTTCCGCATCTTTCTATTCATTGAGTATAATTTCTTTCTTATTAGCATTTATGTATTTCATTCTTATCTATAATCTGGCGAATTTTCAAATTAATTACAATGAGAAAATTCTAGCTTATTTGACGTAGAAAGCTTTGTGTTATTATATATTTCGGATAAAATCACTGAACTGTTAATTTTACTAGACTGAACTTGATTGGCTTCATGCTCCTCCTAGGGCTAGTGTGTGAAGTACTTTAGAATTTGTACGTCTTTGTCTGAATGGTTAACAGTATTTATAACTTCTTGTCTGGAATTGATATTCCCAATACCAAGTTTTGAGTATTTCTCGGTACGATCAATTAATCAAGATGTCATATTATGTGTTATATTATATCTACATTTCTAAACATTTCTAGTATTCCTTTCTCTAAATCTGTAATTTTTTACCTTGACTTATATGTTATTTGATGTTTCTATAGTGTAAGAAGACGACTTAATGAGACACTTCTTCAGCTCAAATTCGCGTAGCGATTTATGTTACACAGATGACCATGAAGCTAATTATCCTAAGCTGCATAATTTTTATCCAGTTAATACTGATGTGATTTCCAGACACATTAATAAGCTCAATAATAACAAGGCTTCTGGTTTCGATGGTGCACGTACAGAACATTTTAAAACACTTATTTTGGACATCGAAACACTTGTTGAACATATTTTTAATGTGTGCCATGCAAGATGATATTTTCCTGCATACCTTAGAAAAGCCGCTGTTATATTTGTTCGTAAACCTAAGGCAAAGGTGAACGATGAAATAAACTGTAAGCACTTTCGACCTATAAGTGGGAAAGTTATTAGAGAAATAAATTATAACCAGACTTCAAATGAAATTTTAGAATCAATATGGATTTAATAAAGGACACAGTACAGTCTCTGCAGTTCAGAAGATTAGCACTGTTAATGAGGGCTGGAATGATAAGAAGTCCACGCTTTTGATTAGTTTCGATTTTTCCATCATCCGAAATTTGATTCAGCGACAACCGTACAATCCATCTTGGCTGACAGATATACTGAAAAGTTATCTCAGTCCTAGAATTGTTATCAATAAGAGATATTCTACGATCAAATGTACACCAAATTGTGGCACGCCTCAAGGTGGAATCATTAGTCCCACGCTGTGGAAAGTCATTGCTGATGAAGCGATAATAATTCTGAGCAGATATGGAATCCTTTTTGCCTATCCTGGTGATTTATCTGTTGTTTTACAATCTAAATCCAAAGAACTGTCTAATTCTGCTACTAAAATGGCTGATGACTTATTCCTATAGCCAGCAGAAAATGGTCTCACGCTCAACAAAGACAAGACTCAGGTGACTCATTTCACGAAGAGTAGAGACATTAAAGTCGTGGATATTTGCAATAGATGTGGAAATTCTTTGATTCTTGTGGTTACATTGGACCTTAAGCTTAAGTTTAATGATCACGTAAAGAGAAAGTTTGCCTTAATCCAGAGTTATGTTAATGGTTTCTCACTCATTTGCAGGAATAATTTTGGCGCAAACTCTACGAATATGAGGATGATCTATCGTCAGGTGGTACTCCTTAAAATTCCTTACGCCGTGCCTATTTGGAAAATAACTCAGGTCCATACAGTGCAAATGCAATGTTAGAATATGTAAAGCTTATCGAAGCTCTTACAGACTGAAGCTCCTTGTACTTTCCAATAAATTCGTCATTATCGACCAGCTTTGTCCATGCAAGTACATCTGTCTCGACGATTTGAACTACATAGATATCGACGTATTTATCATGATCAATCTTCGTTCGAGTTCAGTTACGAAGCATACAAACACTTTCCTTCGGAGATCATAACAGATTGTCAATTTCCGAGATGTAGCGAAAAAGAAGATTTAAATCATTTAGTGTTCAGGTGCGTAAGGTATCGTACCGCTAGGAAGAAGCTGTGTAAAGTTTGCTCTGAAAATGAAATTATATTTGAATCGTTCAAAGATATAATTAATAATTCAAACGCTTTTGGGGAACTTATTTCGTTCCTCAATGGTACACGACTGAAAGTTAACTAACTGCGCAGGATGAGATGTACTCGTTTTGTTCTTGATATGTTTCTCGCTGTTACCTAAGCTTAGACACCTTTGACAGAGCGTTCTGGTTTTCGCTTACTTGTATGTTAAAATCTTTGTAAATATTTTATTCTATTTGCGGGCTACTGTATAGCTATGCAAATATATATATATATATATATATATATAGTGTAAGTAATTTAGAAGTGTTTTAGTGTTACATTTAAAAAATCATTTTTTAGGATCAAAGCCATACCATATTACAAAGAAGGTCGCAACCACACAATGCTAGCTCATTGCTACTATAATAAAGAGGATTTTGTTAGTTTACAGAAAATGATAGATCATTTACCCGACAATCATCCTTTACTACCGGTGGGTGCTAGTTTTGTACTTTGTGCTGAAATCTTAGTTTTAGGATATTGGACAAATGTTTGTCAGCGTTGGGATGTGCAAAGAAGCAGTTATGGCATTTCAAAAGGTACATTTCATTTTCAAGTTTTCAGTTGCATAGTATTCAAAATTTCACTACATGCATCAATACGTTTCGAGCACTTCTGACCATTTATATTCCGTTAATAGTTTAAGTTGAATTGTACGCAATGAATATATTTCAGTAAGTACGGTTCCGCTACTGAGTGTTACTGCTGTAAATGCATTTTTTAAGAAAAATGGGATGTGTATACATGAAATTAAATTAAAAATTAATATTTTAAAAGGTAAAAGTCATACATAAAATGCTGACCTCGTTTCCTGCCGCTCTTTTTTACTGAGTAAAAAATGTACAAAAACCATTATATATATCTGTGCTAAAAGCAATAAATTTATTCTTAAAGTAATTTATGATTTTAGTAAGAAGTTTTACTTTACATTTGGTTAAATTTTTTTATCATTTCTTCAATGTATATATATAAAATAAATTTACTTGGTTATAATCTATCTTCTAGTGCGGTAGAGTTGCTGAAGCTATTGATGCCTGTATATTCCTAAACGAATGGGATCAGGGTGTGCAGTTAGCGAAGGCTTCCAATTCTAAAGAAATCGACAACATGTTGGCACGGTATGCAACTCAGCTTTTAGATAAAGGTAAGACCATCGCGGCAATTGAGTTGTATAAATCAGCTAATCGCTATATTGATGCCGCTAAGAAGTTGTTTGAGGTTGCTTTCTCTTTATGAATTCATATATTTCATTAATGTTTAGATTGCTAAAGAAGAACAGTTGAAAGGCAGTAAAGTTCTGAGGGTGAAAAAGTTGTACGTATTGGCCGCTAAGCTTGTCGAAATGCATAGAGATAAGCCTTCCGGATATTCTTATAAACAGAAAGGATCGGAAGTACTTTTTTATTTCGATTGTTTTCTAAACAAAATTCCCCTTTTTAATCATATCCGCAATATATGTAATATTGTTTTCGAACATGGGTATTTAGTAGTTAGTTTAGTAGTCTGCCATATTATAATAATGATTGTCAGTGTTTTCACTCAATGTAGTATATCGTTATAATTCTACTAATGGTAAGATGTAGATGCCCCCACAACCTGGTCACCATATACAGAGTTGGTATGCTTAAAGCATATGGTGTTTTAAACACTGTTTAAGACAGTGTTTTAAGTATGTTTTTTTGCAATATTTGTTTAATTGTTTTGTTTCAAATTCTTGTAGAATTTTATGGAAAGTTTGGAAAATAATTTTTGGGATTAGTCCATTCGTGTATTTTTAAGCGATTTTGTACCGAAAAAGTAGCAAAATTTGCGTTTTGTTGACGTGTATGAAGCGAAAAATGATTGTTTATATATTTATTATAAAACAGACAACACTGTACGATTTTTTATTGAGGCCTTTTAATATTTTAACATTGTTTTGATATTTGTAAATTATGTTTGAGAGCACAAGTCAAAATATTGAAAGGAAAAAATATAACATGAATTCAAAAAAAGCATTTATTCTGTGAAAATGAATTATAACCATCAACAAAAAATGTTTTATG
>CABFPE010000884.1:38526-65719 GCA_900660155.1 Hofstenia miamia | reverse complement strand
ATGTGATCATTATAAGCAATGTGTAGAATAAATTACATTTTTGTCTTGTCTTAAACACGTATGTGGGTTTTACCACGTACGTTTATTAAATATCATTATTAATATTTATTTTTAAACAAGTATGTAATGTGTGAATGTAATACATGTAAAGTAAGTTAATGTGGGAAAGTAATACATATAATGTAAGGTAATGTGGGAAAGTAAAAACTAAAAAAAATGTAAGGTAATGTGGGAGAGTAAAAAATGTAAAGTTATTTAATGTGGGAAAGTAAAAACTAAAAAAATGTATGTTAATGTGGGAAAGTAAAAAATGTAAGGTAATGTGGGAAAGTAATACATGTAAAGTAAGTTAATGTGGGAAATTAATACATGTAAAGTAAGTTAATTTGGGAAAGTAAAAAAAATGTAAACTAAATTAGGTCACATAAATAATACAAAAACTAGTAAAAGTACATGCATGACGTCAGTAAAACACCCCCGCCAATATCCACGGCGTCTCAGGTCAAAGGCCAACCCTCTCGACCAATCAGAAAAAAGTGTAACGTCCTTCGACTCACCTCTCGACCAATCAGAAAAAAGTGTAACCTCCTGGAACCATTACTATACTACTACTAAGTGGAGTTCAACCTTAGTAAGCATTTTATCCTTTTTGTATTGTACAAAGGTTTAAAACAAATTATTATTATTAATCAAATATGTCGATGACACCAGCAAATTCAGCGATAATAAACCAATGCACCTAGCAGGGGAATCCATAGAGTTGAATTGTAACAAATTGTCAAAATATTTTTGTATGCACAAGTCGAATATTAGCTTATAATAATTATTAAAGCAAACATTTGAAAGAATTCTGATAATAACGTAGTAACAAAATTCAAATATAATACCTTCTCCCAGGATCTGTAAAACTATCGATTGAAATGACCCTCGGTTAAAAAATACGTTATTGTTTGTCAAAGAAACAAATATTTTGACAATATATAAACAAAAATCAAAGAAATTTAAGGAGAGGTGACAAAGGCCACATAGATCTGTGGTTTCAAATAATTGAGAAAGTGATGTACTTGTAGCTTCACTTGTGTCGAAAAACAAAGATCACACTTTTCGTTTAGGAATCTTTGTATTGTATGTATACACTAATAATTTTTTTTGATTATTTGTGATCATAACTTTTACAAAAACATCGAGTTCATGCAGAACTTTTAAAACACTGTTTGTAATAGATAGTGGTTGAATTCCTTTAAGCTTCTTAGGACATTTTTGTTCCCCCCTGCACAACCAATTGTCTCAGGAATTCCACGCAGAAATTATGATTGTGTGTTTCGGGCCTAATGCAGGCAAAATAATTGACTGCCAGTTAAGTACGGTATATGAAACCTGTATTTATTATGTAGTCTAAAATATTGCAGCTCTTTGTTGATGGTATCATAAATTATCAGAAAAATGGCCAAAAATATTACACTCAGAAGGTGATTATTTGGAATGGCTTGACTTATATTCACAAGTGCTATAATGTTATACAATGCGTTCTCATGTTTAGTAAAATACATTCTTCATACTGGGATCACATTTGTTTTGTTTAATCTAAAAAACATTCTTAAGACCCCTATATATAAAAATGCAGATTAAACTTGACCATAAACTGCCCACAGACATTTTTTTAATACTTGTGATTGTTTCTGTAATAAATTTTTTAATGCTCATACTCATAGTTTACTAAATAATAAAGACTTTTAAGATTATCTTCTCTTTCATGTATATTCTAAATCTCGATCTGGCATGATGACTTCTTTTCGATGATTGTCTTGAATAACACTGCATTTCCTCTACTCAAGATGTGTCTGAACGAGCAGCCAGTAGTACAAGTAGTAGCATCATATTAGCAAACGCGTTTGATTGTTATGTTTTCATGTTAATGAACTTTTATTGGTAATTCGTGGAAATGTAGGCCTATACCAGATTCACTTAATTATTGTAATATATTTTAATCAGGAATACATCATACATTTTGTTAAATTTTATTTAGTGTTCAAATTGAACACGAATACATTCTGTAGCATTTACCAGTACTGATATTTTGCATAAGTACAATTATCACGAGTACGGGTAAGGTAAAATAAACCTCTCAAGCTCTTCACTAATATAATCCACACAGTGAAAATATGATGATCGCAAGATAGTTCCAATGCGATCAGTTTCACCAGTTGATTGTGAAACCACAAAATCCAGAAAACGTATATTCCTCATGCCAACTCGTTTTTGTCCCTGAGCTGATGTGATATCTGTCTGCTCATGCAACCAACATGTATTTTGTTGCAGTTCTCAAACTAGCAAACGNTATTCCTCATGCCAACTCGTTTTTGTCCCTGAGCTGATGTGATATCTGTCTGCTCATGCAACCAACATGTATTTTGTTGGAGTTCTAAAACTAGTAAACGACTCATTACATCTATATTTGGCGAATTATTCGAAAACAAATGTAATTATAGTTCTATTGCGCACTGAGTCATGTCTCACTAGCCTGCAAAACTATCAGTTTGTGACATAATCACCACAATTCTCACACCACCCTACAGGAATGAAAAGTTGTCACACAAATCCCCACAACAAAATTTTGACAAAACTGTTAAGTATTTCAGTATAAATCATTTGTAGACACCGAAGATTTTATTAATATTTTAACACGTATAAATATGCATACTGTACAACTGGTATGTTACAAACCAAGTACAATAATATTGTTAGACAATTGATGATCATTTCTTGACTTTACTTTGACTTTATTTATACTTCCAATGATATTTTCTGAAGTTCATGCGCTTTAAGTATAGTTCATATTGTATTGAAATCAGTTTGATACCATATATTCGCATTAGATTGACAATTCTTAGTTCCAAGAAACTAGTAAGTGGGACTAAATATTTCAGTGGGATTGGGACCAACATAAGACTGAGACCATGATTAAGGAAACTGGAATGACGATTTTCATACTGTTATGTTTTGAAACTTTTGGTGAAAATAGATGGCATGTTTGGGACCACATGGGACAGTGATATTTAATGGGACTGGTAATGCAAAGAACCAGTGTCGACAATATTATTAATCTTTACGAAAAAAACTAGAATATATTTATTTAACTGATGTTCTTACCCCTATTTCCACTAGGAATTTCTTAAAATCTGTGATGACTTCAACAAAAAATGTTTAAACATTTTTAAGTTACTAACTAATAAAGACATTGAAAATCTGAAAACACCACAGGATAGAGAATTGCTTCCTCTTTCTTTTTCGACTTAAGTTTGCAACACAGATTTTCTTCAGAAATATTTCAGGGTGGTTGTTGTTTTCATGGGCATTAGACCGATTTATTATCTGAACACTATGACCGGAAATAATATGAATATTTTTACAAAATCGGATTCATCATTATATATATATATATAGAGTGACTGAAAAAGCGGGTACACTTTATGTGTTTTCTCCTATATTTACCAATTAGCCTTATTTTCGAGAACATGGCAGAATCAACGACTGTGAATACGCCTAATGGGGCTGGGACAAAGAATACACTGTGCTAAATTGTACTACAAAACAGGCATATTTAAAAAACCAAGGAGAGTTTCTTGCATCAGTTTGAATGTGAAAAAGCTTAATCTAAAAGCAGAATTCAGAACTGGGTGGACCACTTCGAAGAGTATGAAACCATGGAGACCTTCAACACAGCCGGTGAGAACCGTCAAACCCACTCGAGACGTTTTAAGAAATGAACAGAAGAGCTGATCGAAAGTGTGAGAGAGTCTCTCCAGCACAGTCCAAAACGCTCTGTGCGTAAGTTAAGTCAATCGCTTGGAATATCCTGTGAGACTTGCAAGAGAGTGCTGGAGAACAATATCAAGACTTACCTATACAGAATACAGATGTTACAAACACTTACAGCCTCAGACAAGAAGTAGAGGAACGCTATGTCAGTGAAGATGCTCAAGAAGATCAAGTAGATACTAAGTTTTCTTAGCCTCCTTTCAACCTCAAATGAAGCCACACTTCCATCTTGACAGAAAACAGAACTCCAAGACAAATGTCCTCTCAAGATCCTCCAGACCCAATGAAGTAGCCACCAAGCCTCTGTCGCCCAGAGGCACCATTGG
The DNA here is from genome assembly GCA_900660155.1 of Hofstenia miamia. Lineage (NCBI taxonomy): Eukaryota > Metazoa > Xenacoelomorpha > Acoela > Hofsteniidae > Hofstenia > Hofstenia miamia. Next base: position 61,574 of record CABFPE010000884.1, on the reverse strand, counting down.
ACCAATCTTAATCGAATAATCTAGTACAGCAGATATAATCACCAATGAGTGGTTTTGGAGGTCCTCAAAACCTACCCGTAACTTATGAGCAAGTTCTGGTTCCAGCAAGACGGAGCAAGTTCCCTCACCTCGAACCTGTCCAAGATTTGCTGAAGGAGAACTTCAGAGGCCGAGTGATCAGTTCAAAACTGATTTTCTTAAAAATCAGTTAATGGAAGCGGGGAAAATGAAAAATTGTATATGTCCAGTTGGAAAATTAATGGCCATTTTAGAAGTGCAAATGATAATGCAGAAATTTAAAAATTTCATTGTTTTTTCATATTAAATTCTTCAAATATTTGTGAAGTGTGTAATTAAATTTACCCGGTATGCCGTTGGGTTTACATACCAAAACACTAACTGATAACTATCATATTGCATAGTTGCTTCAAGGCGCAATGACATTTTGAACCATACAATTGAAAACTGCTATAACTAGCTTACCACAGGAAAGGAAGTGATTCAAAAAGAATACTCTAAACTTGAGTGAACTAAAGCGTTAACTAGATTCAAATTAGATGCTTGGTTTTCTAAGTACAATTATTCAGCACATTTAGGAAAGTGTTAGTGGGGTATTTCACTTATTGTTTTACTAAGAAGGCAATGAGCGGTTAATTTCCCTGTAATTAAGGCATTATTTCACGCAATTGTTAGCGCTATTTTGGAGTATCCTTTTTGGATCACTTCCCTAATAGAATTTACATTAATTGATTGATCAATGAGCATTGATCCCAAAAATAGCTTTTGTGATAAAAATGTAGCACTGAAGGTTTTATGGATGAATAATTCGACTTGATTGTTTAAGAAAATACAATTGAGCAGTTATAAGTTATAACACAATTGCAATAATGGCCATTAACCCTATTTATCTGAGCTATTTTTTAGCGATTTGGCCCCCACAAGATTTCAGAAACAGTACATCCGATCAACACCAAATTTGATGTGGAGATACTTTGACATGTGAAGCATATCTTGGCAAAACCATTTTGCGATACAATAATTAATTTGAAATTTATGCGCATATTAATTAGGTTATGTATCAAATTTTCTAAATTTCTTATTATTGACACAAAATGTTAGAAATATTACTAAAAAGGAATCAAGAGAAAGGCCTACAATGCAAATAAAACATAGAAAATATTTAGTTATAATTTTGCATTGAAAATTATGCGTTGGTTTCAAGCTTGGTTTTCTAAGTACAATTATTCAGCACATTTAGGAAAGTGTTAGTGGGGTATTTCACTTATTGTTTTACTAAGAAGGCAATGAGCGGTTAATTTCCCTGTAATTAAGGCATTATTTCACGCAATTGTTAGCGCTATTTTGGAGTATCCTTTTTGGATCACTTCCCTAATAGAATTTACATTAATTGATTGATCAATGAGCATTGATCCCAAAAATAGCTTTTGTGATAAAAATGTAGCACTGAAGGTTTTATGGATGAATAATTCGACTTGATTGTTTAAGAAAATACAATTGAGCAGTTATAAGTTATAACACAATTGCAATAATGGCCATTAACCCTATTTATCTGAGCTATTTTTTAGCGATTTGGCCCCCACAAGATTTCAGAAACAGTACATCCGATCAACACCAAATTTGATGTGGAGATACTTTGACATGTGAAGCATATCTTGGCAAAACCATTTTGCGATACAATAATTAATTTGAAATTTATGCGCATATTAATTAGGTTATGTATCAAATTTTCTAAATTTCTTATTATTGACACAAAATGTTAGAAATATTACTAAAAAGGAATCAAGAGAAAGGCCTACAATGCAAATAAAACATAGAAAATATTTAGTTATAATTTTGCATTGAAAATGTATAGTCTTTATGTATAGAAATTTGTTATTTTTGAAACTCTCAGAGAAATGTCCGTTTTTCATGGACCTTTTTTAAAATAATTTTAAATTTGTAACCATTGACCCTATCTGCATAATTTTTCGTCAAAAGTAGGAGAACAAGTTAAAAAAGAAGTCAAGAAGGATAGTTTATTTAAAAATATGGAAAGGGGACAAATCGGCCCCAGATAAGATAGGGCTAATGCTGGTCTAAAAATTAATTAATGACCATTTTGAAAACGCAAAATTCATTAATAGCAATTAGTTTTTCCCATCATATATTTTTGAGCAGCTTGATTTTTGCCAAAATGCTTCTGTAATTTGTCAGCACTATTTTCATTAATGTCACCGAAATTAGTTAGGCCTATTGAGGTCTTCATGCACCCCTAGTCCTAAGGCCAGCTTGGTATAATAGTGAAAGTGTGTGTACAAATGTACTATTGATTTTTCAAAAAATATTTGTTTACACATTACTTTAAAAAAATATGTATCGCAAAAAATTACTTTGTTTTTAACTTTGTAGCATATTCAACGCTATGCAGTTAACACACAAAAATAAAAAATTAGACATCTTTTTGCTTACATGCAAACAAACGTTCAAGAAACAAGCATTAACTCCATCTGTTACACACGCACATGTGAAGCAAAATTACTAATCCAACAGCAAACACGTGCAAGTGTAACAGTTGCTTTGGGTTCATTGGCCAGGTAATAAATAATAGACTTGTCATGCAAAATTATTAGGATTAATGTGATTGGTTAGGTATATCTTTTGCAGAAATTCCGTATTTTTCAAAGGCAGAATCTCAACATTAGGCTACGGTCAGACTATGTGATTTGTAGCCAAAAAAGTTAAAAAATCACGTCACAATGCTAACTATCTCGGGCAGGGCCGTACTCCGGATTTTCTGTCATGACCAAAATTTTTGAAAATATTGAGAAAAGAGACCCTGAAAATGCATTTCACGACCTTAGATTTTAAATATTTCATTTATCAAGTCAAACTCACTTTTGAGAACCTGACGGAGGGATGGGGACATTCCACCATGGCCCCCTGCGTATGTATCTGATTTCGGGTGGTTAAACATCGATTCTACCAAAATGTGACAGTTCACGCGTGACTAATCACATAGTCTAACTAAAAAATAGAAAAACACTTTCTTACATGCAAAATTACATTTGAGAACACATGTACATGAAGCAAAATTAGCAATCTGTCATCAACATCTGCGCAAGTGTAACAGATGCCTTGGTTTTGTAGCCTAAATAATTTCCATATAATAAGGAACACGCACAGTAATTAGAGACTTGTCATACAAATTGAATGTGATTAGTTAGTCATTTGCTATTTGATAATTTACAGAAATCACGTCATTTTGTGCTGCGGGGAATTCTATTTACATATTTATGACAACCAACAATTCTTTTGCTGAAATTCAGAAGTATTTTCCAAAAGCAGAGTTTGAGCAGTTGGGATTTTACGGCAAACTGCAGTACTCAAACCTAAAAAAGAATTATGAAGAAATGATCAGTTCAGGAATATTGATTCGACCACCTGATTTCATGGAAAAATTTATCTACCCAGATTCACAAAGGTATTTTCTAATGGTAACTTTAATAATAATTAACAACAATGTAAAATAATTTTGATGCGGGGTGCTCAATAAAATGTGACTATAGATATTGATGTTATTTCCTAACTTTCACAAAATTTAAAAAACTTTCACACCAGTGGTTTAGTGGTAAAATTTAAAAGAAAGGAGCTCTTGGAGAGGTGAGCCATCCAACATGTGGGTTCAGGTAAGGCAGGCTACATGTAGTTACCAAAACTTTCTTATCAGGCTATATTTCTTTAGTAGTAATTATGTTATTTTGATTTTCACCATCAATCTTATAAAAGTATAATCAAATTTATTGAGTCATATTTTGAGAATTTTTGGAATTGCTATTAAGCCTGTGTGGGCAGTGTACCAAACACTAGCCTAAGCCCGGCCAAGCCTGCAAAACTTTAAGCCTGACACATTTAATATGCCAATCAGGCATATTTTGAGGGCTATTTTATATTTTATTTCTCAACGCACTGTTAATAAAATACATCTTAAGTGAAACTTTATGCCTGAAATTATATTTATTCTCCGAACTCAACACACGTCAAGATATTCAGTAGAGGATCAAGGAATTCTTAGGAGAGGTTGCATCCTTATAGCACACCTTTAACAGTTATTAAATTAAATGATTTTTGTGTGCATTTACCTTTTCAAACTTAGTATTAAAATATTGATTAAATTTATTGCTAGCTTTACCTGGATCAGTATTTTTTCAACTTAATTCACTCTTAGATAGAACCAGTGATGGTCATATTTGGTGTAAAAAATATCAAATACTTATAACAAAGTAGTTATTGGGTGATTTTCAAGTCTACATAATAATGTAACAATATAAAGTGACTTAAAATTAAAAACCAACTTAAATTTCTAATCAGTGTTAATTTTTTCATTCCCCTTGTAATTATATGACATAATTGCTTAGCACTAATATCTAACAAGCTATTATCATCGATTGTCAATTATATGCATATGTATATACTACAGTGGTGAAGTGGAGGCGGGGCTCTCCTTGCTAAAAATTATTTGAGGCTTAGTCTAAATTCAATTATTAAATTCATTTAAATGACGATAAGTTTTCTTTTTTAAGGCAAGCCAATAGGGAAAATTAACAACCAAAAAGGGGTAAGGCCACAGCCATAATTTCGTCGCCGATGTGGCAAAACAAAGTGTATTGTCTTCTGTACGTTTCCCTGCTTTAGTCATGCGAATATTTTTAGTGCGCTTAGAAGACTTAGGTGTACTTATAAATTTTGCGAAAGCAATATGATATCAGTCATTTATGAATCACTATCAAATTTTCGTTCTTCCGAACGAACAACTTTGTCGCCAATTTTATTTGGCTCAAACGAACAACTTTAGTCTAGATAATTACTCCAGATTCTAGTTGAGGAAGTGGGTGCTACACGGAGGATTTTCATTAGACAACAAAAATTGGCAACACAAGTTGTTCATGCATCATGGCCTTAAAGGTTTTCAAATAGTCGGGTTGATAAATTCGCGAATTTTATTCTTCAAGAATACATTGTTTCAATATCAACATAAAGAAATCATTTACAGCTTAAAAGTTTCTGCATATTCCAATATCTTATTCAGAAATATTTTAAAATGTTAGTTGTACTATGTTACATATGGGCAATATTTCTTTGCTCAATCTTTTTGCAAAGACGAGATATTTTTGTAATTGATTAAAAAATATTTTATAATGAAATAACTGAAATATCAAAAGTAGTTGTAACCCTATGCTACACGAACAACTTTTATCACACATTTTTGTTGCCAACTGAAATCGTGCATGTATCATACCCTCCCCGACTTTTGTCTAAAACTAATTAAATGAATACAGATTCACACTAATGTGTTTTACAAATGTTTTCAGAAACTTGTTTTATATATCTAAGTACCCTAATAATGATTAAAATTTGCTTACTTATTGTAAAAAATAGACTTAATAGTGTCAGAGGTAAATGGTCTCGAATTACCTACACATCTAGTGTAATATGAGATCGCATCATTTCAACCTAACTCTAATGACGTTTTTGAACAAAGTATATTTTTATTGGAAATACAATTACCTAAGTGTTTCTTCTAAAATGCTTGAGGTTCATTAAAGCAAAAAATGAGCTTAAATTTTAACAAAGAATTTAATAGTATTAATAATCAAGTTTTACAGCATTCCGATATATTATTTTAATTCAGCAATACATTCCATGAAAATCCATAATACTGATATAAGCAAATTTTGAGCATGACTTATTCTTACTTTGGGGGATTAATTTTCACGGGAATATGGAATTGTTGAAGAAATTCTTATTTGCGATAGATGGCAATAGGGGAAACCGTGGCAAGTTGATACCAATTTGCTTTTTTGATGTCTGCTATTAAAGAAAGCAATCTTGAAAAAAATATCAATTATGAGGACTATTGAACAATTCTGAAAGTGGGTCCAGTAATCACTGAGAGGCAGGTTATCATCACTTGCATTACGGTCCAATTAATTGCTTTACCCAAAAGCGTCAACGTGCCTCCAGTACGGATCAAGCTGATGCTACGTAGATACCAGTCGCAATTAGAAACAAAAAAGTTAATTAATTGATCAAAATTAATTAATTAAAATTTTAAAGTAATTTAATGAAGAAATTAAGCAGTGGTATTATAGAACAAATGCGCAGAAACACAAAATCAATTAGATAGGTCTCCATGAATGTGACAAATATAAAAATTTCAATCGTCCACACATTCTACAGGCGACCATAAAAGACATTGGGTGCATTGCACCCATTCTTCTCCTTGACGTCTATTTTCCACGACCCTTCCACACTCACATACGAAGATATTATTATATAATCATCAACTTCAACCAGTTATTATCAACATGCCCCGGCCTTGAAAATTTTCGTCAACGCGATCTTTCTTTAAAAACCTTTATCAGAGCTAAACGTTTTGTATTTATTGAAAACCTTAACAATAGAAGGTTTTACATGACAACAATATATATTTAGCCAAATCATTTAAAGTTAGCGTATATTGACTATATTACTCTATGCAAAAATAAATAATGCTATATGTAAATGTTGAAATAATTCAACTCAACTCTAACTTATATTACAAAACTTTATACTGTGATTAATTTACGTCGTGTTTGTTTGTTCTTAAACGCAAGACGGCGACAATTGAATATACTTGCTATTTTTTTAATAAACTCATGGTATCAACTTACTTCGTTCTCCCTTAAACAACACTTTTGCAAAAGCATGGCAGACACGTTTGATTGGTTGTGGCACCGTATTGCCTGTGATCTCCTATTCCCTATATCTAACCTAGTCATGGATCCAGATACTTCTTTTGGAAACAATTATTTAAGCCAACCCCACCTTCAGGATTCTCGAAAAATATGTCCATTCCATACCCAACCAACTGAAATCAAATCGTGACCCAACCCAAGTCATTCACAAAAGGAAATAGAATTGCGCATAGGAGCCAATATTCTGGTACATTATAGCATAACAAATTAAATAGAGGTGATTTTTCTGATAAGGCACAGTAGTGATTTATATTCGGAGTGCAACGGGAAGATTTTTGCAAGGGAGATATAAAATATCTTCATATTTCGAAGTTTAAGGTAAACGTTCAGGTCACAAAGCTGAGGTCGAAATTTAATTACAAAAAATGGAAATGTCATAACCATTATATATATATATATATATATATATATGGGATATTCCAAATTTTTTTTGAAATCTTGTGCGGGATGGTGGGCAAACGGTATAAAAATAATTTTAATAATAAAATTTTTAACGAATTATTAAATTTCGTCATGCCCTTTCTTTATTTAAATTTTACATAAGGAGGTTAAATAAGCAGTATAAAATGCGTTACAAAAAATATGGAATTTAATCGCTGAGTTGCTTCAATATTCTTATTTGTTAGCAAAACAGAGGGGAAGGCTGTCTCCATTCCCCTTCCATTCCTATATACCCCGTATTAAATCGGTATTTTCAAAAACTGTCTATGCTTTATATGAATATTGGAATATAAATAAATTTTTGGTGGTTTTCATTTGATAAAAACCCTTTTTTTCAAAATTTTCTGCTACCCATGAATTAAAAGTGCCATAAAAGATTAATACTAGCTATCATGTGCATATATATATATATATATATATATATACCTTAAAGTTTTTGTGGAGAATGGCAAAAATCATTACAATTTTTGAAATATATGATTTCATTTTGCATTTTAAGCAAGTTTTGTGATTAATCGCAAATAATTGGGCATCCGGTTGGCTTTAAATCAAAGTTTTGCTATTAGAATCTATCTAGAGCTTTATGACACTAGCGTTTTATCCATAAGCTAAAGAATACTTTAAATTTTATTGGAGCTTAGAGCTTGTTGTTATATTGAGGTTTCTAGGTAAAATCAAGCGGCTCAGAAGCCTATTAAGCTCATTGAATATAAAGCAAAGTCAGTATCAAGCACTACTATACTTTAAATAATAACTAAACTTACTGCAATTTCACAACATTACTATTAAAAACTGACATTCTTTTTTGTTTTAAAAATAGGCCTACATAGAATTGCTATAAAATCGTAAAATGGAAAGGAGATCACATTTTTACGTTTTTTGGTATTCTAGTTCTAGTGCTAGGTTTTCATATCAGAAGTCAGCGTAACTGCACAAACCACGGTCGACAATGTTGTTTCTCCATCCACTTCTTCTCATATACAATTTTGAATGTGATTCAATGAATGAAAGTTTCATCGACATTATATGACGGCTTTCGCATATAAATGTGTTGATCATATCCTATGAAGAATAAAACATAAAATCATACCCGCATTTTTAAAATTATTTCAACAAAAAAACCGCAAATTTTTACAAAACTGTACCCAACCCATAATTGTGCGGGTTTTGATGTATCCGCAACCCACATGGGCATGCCCAACGGATGCCCACATTAGCCCTTAACCCAACAAACTTTAATAAAAAAGAAATTATAAAACAAATTCACAAATATTGATTAGCTGAAGATGCAAATTGCAACAAGCCATGTTATGTGTCAAGGTAACCTCTAAGGAGAGGTAGCCTTGTACATTTATAAAAAAATTAATACTTTTGAACAGAAAAATTAGTTTTCCTATTAAATTTTAAATTAATCGTACACAAACCATTAGTCAATGTGGTATTGTGTGCAGGGTTAATCAGACAAAATTTAAAGTTTTTCATTGCTACCCTGATACATGAATATATTTGCTCATAACATTGAGGGAACTCAATCATAAAATATGAATAACGTAGCAATTAAATTCAAGGACCTCTCCACCATTATATGGACCAAGCAGCAAATCTAAATTTTGAAGATGTTAATCCATTTACTTATGACTGACATGACATTTAATCAATTGGCTTTGACGTGTTTGTGTTGTTTTGTTTGTATATATCGTAAGTCTAAAGGTGTGTTCCCACTATCGACTTTTATCATCTGTCAAGAAATCGGTGATAAAAGTCGATAGTGTGAACACTCTATCTGCTTTTTTATCGGCTGATAAAAGTCGATAGTCTGAACGCTCCATCCGATTTTTTGGCAAAACAGCCAAATTACTGTCATCTGATAATTTATCAGCTGATAAAAGTCGATAGTCTGAACGGTACTAAAACTAGTCGAATAGCTACTTGAAACTAATTGCTTACTTCTCAAGTAGGGAACAGACTTCCAAAACGTAAATTATTGTCGTTGAAATATTTCAACTTCAAAATATGTAAACATTGTTTACATTCAAAAACAAACCAACCCATAAACAGATGTTGTTGTTTTTCTTACTGTCAATCAAAAGATGATAATTTATCATCTGATAAAAAATCGATAGTCTGAACGCTCTTCCAACTCCGCATTTTCTGATAAAAAATCGGATGATAAAAAATCGCCAATGTGAACGAAAATAATTGCATTTTCGATTAAAATCTGCTGATAAAAGTCGATAGTGGGAACACACCTTAAGGCAGCACAGTAGTAATAGTAAGATAAAATCATCTTAAATTCATTTTGAAATCATCATGATAAAGCTATAGAATCGCAGAAGATCTTTAGAATTCATACCGATTTTGAATTTCAAGAAGGTTGCAATGAGAACTAGAAAGTGAAATTTAATAGTGTTTCCAAATGAAATTGAGGTTCTTGGGATAGGATACTGGTAGGATTGATCACATTTATTTACTTGATTCACCTCTCCAAGAGTCTCAACGAAGAAAGGTATACACATCTAATGTTTCAGCTAATTCCCCATATGCTAGACAATAAATTGTGTCCATATATGCCCATGGCCTACTGGTTACAGATTAAAAATTATTATGCGACTTGTATTTATTAAAACGAAATATCTAAAATACCATTTGAAAGCAGTTTTTCTTACATATCTAAAAAAGCAAACAGAATTTGAATATGATCAATAATTATTGAAATATTGAATTACAAACTTTGAGAGTTCGAGAAATTTCAAGACATAAATTTTTCATGCGATTCAGGAATATGCTTAAATAAACGCGATTATTTAAGGACGTTTACCAACTATAATAATAAAATAAAATTTGTGAAAATGGTTAAAATAAATAACTGGGCTTTTGTCAGTATTTTAATAAAATCGTAAAAAACCGGATTTTAGTATACTATATATACTGTTTGATCAGGAGCGTATTTAGGGGAGGGGGTTTGCGTCTGGCCCCTTCTTTGAAGCAGGCCAATTTCAACTTACTCTAATACGATCTGATCGATATATTGATGAACAGTCTTTTTGTTTGACATAACGTGCAAAAAAGTAAATCAATTCATAATTACTCTATTGCTTTATTTATTTAAACGTTTGTTTAAATTTATACATCTTTAACTGCAATATATAATCAAATTTCTTAAAACATTTCAGAGAATTTCTTCACAATTACTAACGAAACTGCTGACAAATTTGAATCCAGGTATTATGCCAAGAGGGTGAAATAACTACCTAGGCCTATATTTCTTGGATAAGAATTGCCCCCCCCCTTTTTAGAATTTCTCGATTCGCGCCTGTGTTTGATAGAGTAACACTAGGCGTATTTGTCTCTATTCTTAAAATCGTAGCTATAACATCGATGCGGAGCTAATAAACATTTCATTCATTACTACAATGCAAGTTTTTCTCGATCCTTAAGATTAGAAAAAAAGGTTTTGCAAACATTTACATCATCTAATTGCTTTGGAGCATTGGTTTGCTTCTGCAACAGTCGTACTGAAGGCAATGGTAACAGCTCCCTTAATTGGCGATATAATGCACGTGATTTGGAATACCAGACTAAGGTTAAGTCAGATAACGAATGGACTTTATCATTTCTTGGCGAGTTTAACAAAGCAATTCATCTAGATAAAAACCCAGCTTTGTTTGATAGAGAGTGAATGTTTTTTGAAAACTCATATTTGCGAGTAAAACTCATGATTTCCTCCAAATGCGACCAAGAATGAGCGATATCCTTCGTAAAGGTTTGATGTTTCAAGCGCAAAAGACCAGCATAGCTACTATATTTCAAGTGAGCAATTTTACTAGAAGTTGGGGAAACAACATCAATTTGCACCGACCACTGAGGCATAGAACCATTAAACTCCTGACTCATAATGATAATCCTTGAATCACAATGAACATGAGAATGAGCTGAACCTAAAAATCATAAATAAAATATCTTAAATATTATATTTAATTTGTTGACTATAGATACACTTAGTAATTCAACATAATTCATTACAAATGAATGAAATGCCAAATTGGAAAAATTAATAGATAATTTCATTTACATGTAAATGACATTGTCATTTGTTTGAAATAGGATTAATTTTTTACAATAAAGCATTTACACTTAGCAAAATTAGTTTGACTTCCAACAGAGATGTTTTGCTATATTTTGATGTGGGGTGCTCAATAAAATAGGGCTCTGGATGCTATTTCATTACTTTCACAAAATTTATACAACTGGTATATGCATATAATTAACAGTAGATGATGATAAGATGTGGGATATTTAGTGCAGTGAAGAAATTAACATTAAAGAAGTTAAAGTTAGTTTCAAATTTTAAGCCATTCTGCACTGTGCAAAATGATAAAAGTATCAGAAAACAAAATAAGCTTATCTTTCTATTTAAGTTCCAATTACATGTAGTCATTGCAAATCTACATACACATTTTTCCCACTTGAAAGTTCAAGTTCCCCATTTTTCATCAAGTATTAAGAATAAGGAAGACACATAGCTTTTGTATTTTTTTGAAATCCTTCAAGTATAACTCTGATAGGCCAAAATGTACTACAAATTTTCACAGACCTTGTTAATTTTTTATCAAAATGAACATATACTTAAAAATAATCTTGAACTGATCTTGGCTTGCGTCATCAATGAAGAAATACTATCCATAGCCGTTATTTTAAAAGAAGACATATTCCATTTTTTGAAATGCTTCTCCTCACATAGAATAAGGATGTGAATGCTTCCCATTAAGTAAATTGACTTCCATTCTCCATATAAAATTGTTTGCATTATCAGAAAGACTTCTTAAAACATCACCAGAAATGACTTCATTCCATTTCCAGTCATCCATGTTAAGAATCAATGCCTGCAAATATATCTGCAGCAACTCTTGATATAGCGGCAGGCTGGATTTGGACAAGACCTAAGATTTCGTGGGCCAGACTGAGCTTGGGCTAAAGTTTTCGGCCATTCACCTTTGTATATACCATAAATGCTGAACATAGCAACTATTATCATTAGTGGTTAGATATGACCACATATATCTTACTTAAAATATGGCCTGATTTTTAAATTTTTGAAACAAAATAGAATGCCATTATGCATCTATAAGAACACAACAACCTACTAAGCAGTTAACAATTAATATAATGCCTTACTACTGACTACTACTGGCAATAAGCAAAGCAGAATTGAAATTTTTTGCAACAAAAAGCCATATTAGCACTTAGAAAAAGAAGTCTTCTCTCTTTATCTTCTCTTGAAGTCTCACACCTTGTTACTACAAGAGTGTCGATTGAGCAGTCAATGATCTTTTAGAGCGATCCTGCAAATACTTAAATTCCTCGCAAATTTGAAGTTCAGATGCATTGCCAATAAAAAACATTTCACAGCAAACTTTTGAATAATGAGTAAGAATGCATACCACTAATTCTAGGCCACTATCACAATAATCTTCAAGCTCATTGATGAAACGTTCCAAGCATTTAGAATTTTCATTACATTGATCCTATTTTAAATCACTAGAAATTGTGACTTCCACATCTGAAAGCGTCTTAAACATAGCTATCTATTCAGAGCAGTTGACATAATTCAATCCAACTAAAAATCATTATTCAAGTGGTTAATTTAGGAGATCAGTAATATGGGCGGCATGGCATCGTAGAGTTTGAACCAAGAAGGCTGCAAACGTCTGTGCAGATAAAAAAAACTTTTCACAGTTTGAAATTCGTAGACTCCGCCATTTCTCAACCCAGTCTGTCATTGCACTTAAAAATTGTGGTTTCTGATCATTCTCTATTGCAGCATTGCCTAAGGGATTATGTGAGAATCTAATTTTTGAATTTGATATAGTCCACTATGTATAAAATAGATTCAGAAAGCCTAAAGCATCAGAATGATTGATGAAGTATGACTTCATTGCTGCAATTGATTTTTTATCAAAAATATTCAGTGCTGGTTGCACATCTGGTTTGAACATTCCAAATTAATTTTATCAAGCGAACACCGTCCAGGTAAAAGTACATTGTCTGTAAATTTCAGAGAAGAAAGATTGTTGGGATCAGAGACTTTTGTTTTGAGCAGCTTGCTATAAGGAGATTGATTAATTGTCTTATAATTGCATATGACGCAGTGAACATTTAAACCAACATCAACCAGTAGAGTGATGCACTTCAAAATCTGAACCTTGAGCAATCTCCTTGATACTAGTCTCAGGAATAGCTCTGATCACGAATAGTATATTTTGTTTAAAACCAACAATAATGAAAGTCATGATTCCTTTATATAGTTCACCAGAATCATCAGCTTCAACTAACTCTCCACCAATATATTTTTTGCAGCTCTTCAAAAACGTCTCATCAAAGATCAATCACACATCCTTTGAAATCGAGCCGTTATGCAATAATGCTGATGCCGATTTGAAAGAAATTAACTGCCAGATGTCTTCTTCAGCAAGGATACAGACAGAAAAGGAAATTCCTTCAGCAACAGCTTATATGATTGTAGACATGTGTAATGTAACATCAAAGAATATCGAATTACTTTTGCTGAATAAACTAATCACTTTTTACATTTGAATTCTCGCAATTCCTCAGAATATTGAATGAAGGTTATCACCTTCGTCTTCTAAGTAACTAGAAAAATTTTCCAGCATACTTCAGCAAACTAAGTGATAATCATGGCCATGTTGAAACTGATGAACCTTTGCAAATCTTTATCAATCTGAATGCAATGAAATGAATTACTTCAGGTAGAGGCTCACTCAAGGATAGAAATCAGTCAGTACTGACCACCAGATCGGACCAGACCTGGTCACCCCTAATTTCACTTCACGGTCAAAACCGGTCACCTTGGATGTGTCTCTGCTCACAAAGGTCTGCAAATTTAATCTGGGAGTTTCTCAAACCATGATTATATTTACTTAAATATGATTGTAAATACACTGAAATTTCTAAAAAGGTCACTCATTTGTACTCTACAGTTGTGTGAAAAAGATAATAGATCATTAAGTCGGCCAAATCGTGTTTATTTGCATGAATATAAGTGCTTAACGTAATTGTATTGTTGAACATTGAATGTCGATTCAGTGGTATAAATTCTGTAAATAAAAGCCCCAAGGATCTAGGTATCTAAACAATAACAATCTATTGCTACTGCTTAAAGCCTAATTTTACTATTACATGAAACTATAAAACTATTGTTCCTTTCAAAAATTAAAATCATCAAATATATTTAACTGAATTGATTAAACATAAATACAAGTGAGGTGGAGTCGTGAAGATAGATTCTACAATTCTACAATCTTTAACAAATGGTTATACTGTTTCTTAAATGATTCCTGAACGTTTCGTAGTATATTTGGTAAAAGGAAGAGCATAAAAGTTGAATAGTATATTGTAGCCTATAATGTATAAGCCAGCACTTCTTTTGAGGTAATCACAACGTGCCATTAATTACTAAAATCTAACATAGAATAATTATTTATATAGGATTACCAATATTCAAACAAAACAAGTTTTTAAAATTTGCAACATTAAAAACATTGGGTGATTTGTCTCATTTATTTTGTTTGTACCTTTAAATGAAAAATGATATATTTAGGGTTAATCCGATAACTTAAGGGCGTAGGTATGCTTTCAGTACCAGCTATTACAGCTGTACAAATGCATATGTAATGCAAAAACACGGACCAGAAGCAGCAATGCAAGTCAAAACCGGTTAAAAGAAACTTGAACCTATAAATATGGTGAGACTAGCTAAAGCGGTCAAACTGGTATTTTATTATGTTGAGGACCTGACAAAGGACGACTTTCGTATCAGAATGGTCAACACTGGTCACTAGTCAGAGGGTGACCGGAACAGGAACGGTCATAGTATCACTTCCATCTCTGGGCTCAACTACATATTTGTAAAAAGTCACTATATTTTCTTCAGTTGTTAAAGAATAACCATCTACAGCAACAAACTGAGAATAGTCGGCTTCTTGAAAAGCATGTTTGAGTGGAGACCGATGAGGGATAGCCAGAGTGAAATTCGATGGGAATAAATGTGTGTTAAGGTGTGTAAAATTATATTAAATTGATTTTCTTAAGTACCATTTTTTGCAAATCACCTATATTAAATGTATAAATTTATGTATTGGTTCAAAATATAGAAAAATGCTTAAAAGCCTTTGCTGCAAAATGTTTATAGAGTTTTGAAGATAAAAACAATAACTTAGGTTAATTCTGATTTTGGCGTGTCCGGACAGGATTTGGGTAGTCTATTTATAGACAACAAAATTGTTGCGCTAGTTGATGCTTACAAGGATGTTAGACGCCCTGATTACCTGAACATTAGGAAGCATGAGAATGTAAAACTTTCTTAAAAAATTCGATTTTCAATGAAAAAACATGAATCTTTTCAAGTACTTCAGCAGAGCAATACAAATTTCTAACAGTTTGTTCGAGCAGGTTTGCCTATATTTGTTGCGATATCTCAGGATTTCCAAATTGCATGATAGGCATGTAGAAAATTGCTTAAAAAATTGAAAAAGCACTTTGTTCTTTATAGAAGACGTAGGCAGATTAAGGGTAAGGCATCACTGCATTTTATGCCGTCGCGAAATCAGACTACGTTAGAAAAATCGCTAAAAATACTTTTTCTATGACTTTTTAAGAAAATAGATGGGCGAATAAAATGCAAATTGCCCCTAAATCTAGCAAACATTTCTATTAAAGAAAGGCAGTTCTACAATGCGTATTGATCACGATGCAGAAAGATTTCGTGACGGTATAAAAATGCAGGCCAATTTAGAGAGATTGCTAAAAATATTTTTACGCCATGTATTAAGATAGCACGCAAGAAATATTTCGTGTAATGATCTAAGTTTAAAATTGCTTCAATTTGTAAAAACATTGTCTTTCCTAAGAATACCTGAAATGAACTGTTTGGGGAAAGATTTGAATTGCTTCCATTTTGTTTCATTACATGAGCCAAAGAAGCCGTACAACACAATATTGAAGGCGACATAAGCCATGCAAAAGGGTTTTAGAGTATAAGTGGAGCCCTTGACTGATTAGACGTATTGCTTCAAAAAATCTGGAAGCATATAAATAGACTACAATAAACCAACATTTTTTATTTAGTGTTTGTTAATTCTATGTACAATTGTTTCAATGGGTTTTATGTATGATTCAATTTTATGAATCATTTTCTTAGACTCTCGACTGACGAGATCATAAAAACGAGAGTCTACTGTAACCATCTTAGCAATAGAATTATACTATCATTTTGTAAATATTCATGAGGTGAAGATAAAGAAAATATTTAAAAATTGGTTCTTTTCACAAATATCAAATTATAAAAATGCATAGAAAAATCAATTATATTTAGTAGAATAATGAATCTTCCATTATAAGAATTTTTACTAGCATTTAAAAGTATACAATCTAAAGATTTGCTTTCATGTGAATAGTAGCAAACGGACCTAACATTCAAAGAAATAAAAGATATTTCTTAATTACCATCAAGTGGTATGTGGTTAAGATTTCCACAGTAACATGTTTGGTGCCATTTGTATATCTAAAATTTCTAAGCGTCTCTTGGATAATACACATTTATGTTCATAAGTTCTAAGTGAGTTCGTATATACTTTAAATAAATTTCAAGAATAAATATAAAATGCAATTATTCAGTTGGCTAGGTTCTCATAGTATTCTGCAGAGTGATCACGAAATTTTCTCTAATAGCTTCAGATTCAGAATGCAAGATATTCCAATGATGCATGTATATCTTAATACAATACTTTGAAAATCATTATATTCGAAATTTCTGAGTAGAAACTAAGTAGAAATGTAAAAATATGAAATCCGCTCTAAGCCTATTTTATGTATAGACTAAGTGAATTTGTATACAATTTATTAATAGATAACTTAGAACAAAGGACCAATGTGAAAGTTCAGAGGAAACTTATATCAATGCTAACAGTTTTTATGCTGTTAATCTGCCTTCATCGAAAGTTGACAATTCATCAGAAGTAAAACTGCAAAGATATTCAAACACTGAGAATGCGCAAAGACGCAACCATTCTATTCAAAAACTATTTCACTGTTTGGAGTGTGATGAGAGATTTAAAACTAAAGCTTCTCTTAAAATACATCAGCATCAACACTCTGGTATAAAGCCATTTAAATGTGATATATGTGATCTAAGATATTCAACATCTAGTGTTCTCAAAAGGCATCAATTAACACATTCTGGCGTAAAATTATTTGGTTGTGATAAATGCGATTATAGATGTTCAACCTCTTCAAATCTCAAAAAGCATCAATTTACGCATTCTGGTATAAAGCCATTTGGTTGTGATAAATGTGAGTTTAGATTTTCAACTTCTAGTGGTTTCAAAAGCCATCAACTTAAGCATTCAGGCATAAAACCATTTGTTTGTGGTAAATGCGATTATAGATGTTCAACCTCTTCAAATCTTAAAAAGCATCAATTGACGCATTCTGGTATAAAGCCATTTAAGTGTGATAAATGGGATTTTAAATGTAGTCAAAGTAGTCAGCTCAAAAGACATCTATACACACACACACAGGTTTAAAGAAGAAATTTAGTTGTGATAAATGTGATTATAGATGTTCAAATTCTTCCCATCTCAAACAGCATCAGTTTACACATTCTGGTATAAAGCCATTAGATGTGATAAATGTGATTATAGATGTTCAAGCTCTGGAAGTTTTAAAGTGCATCAATTTAAGCATTCTGGTATAAAACCATTTGGTTGTGATAAATGTAAGTTTAGATGTTACACTTCTAGTCATCTCAAATGCCACCAAAATAAACATACTGGCATAAAGTCATTTAAGTGTGATAAATGTGACGATAGATTCTCAAGCTCTGGAAGTCTTAAGAGGCATCTATTCATACACTCAGGCTTAAAGCCATTTAAATGTAATAGCTGTGATTTTAGATGTTCAACATCTAGTAATATCCAAAGGCATCAATTTACACATTCTGATATGAAGCCATTCAGTTGTGATAAATGTGATTATAGATGTTCAAGATCTGAACAACTCAAATCACATCAGCTCAAACACTCTGGTACAAAGCCATTTAAATGTGATACATGTGATCTTAGATGTTCAACATCTGTTTTTCTGAAAAGGCATCAATTAATACATTCTGCCATAAAACTATTTGGTTGTGATAAATGCGATTATATATGTTCAAGCTATGGAAATCTCAAGAGGCATCTATTCATACATTCAGGCTAAAAGCCATTTAAATGTAATAGCTGTGATTTTAGATGTTCAATATCTAGTAATCTTAAAAGGCATCAATTTACACATTCTGATTTAAAGCCGTTTAGGTGTGATAAATGTGATTATAGAAGCTCAACATCTGTTTTTCTCAAAATGCATCAATTAATGCATTCTGCTGTAAAACTATTTGGTTGTGATAAATGCGATTATAGATGTTCAAGCTCTGGAAATCTCAAGAGGCATCTATTCATACACTCAGACTTAAAGCCATTTAAATGTAATAGCTGTGATTTTAGATGTTCAACATCTAATGTTCTCAAAAGGCATCAATTGACACATTCTGATATGAAGCCATTCAGTTGTGATAAATGTGATTATAGATGTTCAAGCTCTGAACAACTCAAATCCCATCAGTTCCAACACTCTCTTACAAAGCCATTTAAGTGTGATACCATGTAATTCAAGATGTTCACCAACTAATGTTCTCAAAGAAAACCTGAAAAAGCGAAAACATAAGGATACTGCCAATGCTAACATTGGAGACATCAAATGATACGTTTATGTGATAATATTATACATATATTTGCATTTGTAGCGAAGTATCTGTGATATTAAGTGATTGTAATAAAATGACTTTTTGAAATTCACATTATTATTTATTATGCATCTAGTTAAAATATACTAGTAAATGAAATTTATTTTGAAACTATGTCGAAAATTGCTCATTACTCAGGGTTTAACTGCAATTCTCAAAGCTAGTGGTAAATAAATATTTAGTTAAAATTATTTGAAATTCAATCAACTCATTTTATTTATCTTTTTACACCAAGCATTGAATTTTTAAGTATTGTGAGATTTAACTATCTAGCTTCAGTTTTGTATGGCTGACCAAAAGTTTTTATTGTGCTTGTATATATGATTTTGAAGTTCAGATTTCTAAGTTTAATTAAAGTGAAAATCTTAAAGGAAAATTATTTATTTAAATATGTCTTTAAATTGGAAAGTGAAATGTAATGTGTTAGCACATCATAATGCTGTTGATGTTCTTGTGATATGATTTTGAAAGGAATGTTATTTATGTTTTCGATTTCCTTTGTTTACTCTGTCCCCATTCAGTGTGTCTCAAATGAAAAAAGGTATCTTTCTATTCTAATGTTTCAACAAATTACTCCATATGCTGGAAATATAATAACAAAATAATAATAATAATAATAATTATTATATTTCAAGAATATGGGTAATAATAATTAATAATAATAAAGAAGATAAGAATTGGAAGGCGCCAGGCAGAGATGAGGTAAATGGATATTAGCTGAAGAAGTTCACAAGTGTTCATGAGAAACTAGCAGAAGCATTGGAGAAGTGCGTGGTGAGGGGTGTCCAGAGTGGATGATAGTGGGAAGGACATTTCTGATACAGAATGACCCAAAGAAGGGTATTGAGGCCAATAACATGTCTGCCAACAATGTGGAAATTGCTAACTTCTGTGATTTCAAGTAGGCTGGCATGTTACTTAGAACAGAACAGTTTGATACCAGAGGAGCAGAAGGGATGTAGGACAAAGACAAGAGGTTGCAAAGATCAGTTGTTGATAGACCAGGCAGTGGTGGAGAATAGTAAAGAAGGAAGACAAACTTAGCAATGGCTTGGATAGACTACAGGAAGGCATATGACAACATATCACATATTGAGGACGTTAGAGGCCAATGGAGTTTCACGGAAATGGGTTGAGTTTCTAGAGAGGGAGATGGGAAAGTGGCAGACTGAGATAGACGGACTCAGGTTGAGGTTTAGGCGAGGCATATTCCAGGGAGACAGCTTAGCACCACTACTGTTTGTAGTTAGCTTAATCCTCATCACAGAAAAGTTAAAGAAGACAGGCATAGGGTATAAGATGAAGAAGAATGGTAGAGCAGTAAGTCACCTGTGGTACATGGACGACCTGAAGATGTATGCTAGTTCAAGGAAGATGTTGCAGAAGCAAGTGGAGACATTGGAGAAGGCAAGCAGAGATTCTGGGTTGGAATTTGGATTAGGAAAGTATGCGACAATGACAATGACCAGAGGCAAGTGCATAGATGGAAATGGTTTGAGGGCGAGCAATAGAGATAAGATTGAGGAAGTCAAAGAGGGGTACAAGTGCTTAGGTGTGATAGAGAAAAATAGAACAGATCATGAGGAAATGAAGACGAGGTTAAAAAAAAATACAAGGGGAGAATAAGGAAAGTACTACAGAAGTCAGCATTAAATGGGCAGAATAGTATAAAGGCAACTAATACATGGACAATACCAGTGTTGAAATATTCCAAAGGAATAGTTAGATGGAACAAGAATGAACTGAGGAAATTAGACAGGGAGATAAGGAAGATACTAGCAGCAGAGAAGGCATTCAACTTAAATGGAGATGTAGATAACATGGCAAGGCATAAGGGAGGGAAAGCACAGCTAAGTGTGAAGGAAACTATAGAAGGAGAAGCACTAGGGCTAAAGGAATACGTAGAAGCACAACCTAGAGGGTCAATACTGGAGGTCACTAAGGAGTTAAGGAAGATAAGAACTGAGAGTGAAAGACAGCATACCAGAGTAGGATGGAATTAGAGAGACAAACAAGGTATAGGCAGAAGACAATGCATGGAGAATACTGGAGGAACAAATGTGACAGTGAAGAAAGCAACAAGTGGTTAAAGAAGGCAGGACTGAAGAGAGAAACAGAAGCACTGATAATGGCAGCACAGGAGCAAGCAATAAGAACAAACTGTGTGAAGAAGCATAAAGACAGAAGAGTAGAAGTAAGTGATAAGTGTAGGCTATGTAAGAAAGAGGCGGAGACAGTAGATCATCTGATAGCAGGGTGTGAGAAGTTGGCGTAAAATGAGTATAAGTTCAGCCATGACAAGTTAGGATGAATGGTACATTGGAGCTTAAGCAGGCAGCATGGGTTAGAAGCAGTAGACAAGTGGTATGAGCACAAGCCACAGGGAGTCATAGAGAATGATNAGAATCAGCATCTCTTTGTTGTATCTGACAGTATGCATCTCATAAAAAATGTCAAGAACAACTGGTATGAATCTGTAAATAAAGAAGTGCATTTTATGTTTAGATCTAAATTTTAAAAAGGTAATTGGCCATCTTGTGTTCATTAGTTGACCATGAAAATTCATCTGATGCAGTACTAAAGTTATCAACTTCAACTCAAGCTGCTGTTTGCCCTACAATAATGCAAAAACGAAATGTACCTCCTACACTGCAAATATTTAGTGAAAAAACAGTTGCAGCACTGATATGTTATTTTCCATCTGAAATAGATACTCCTGCATTTGTTGAAATTGTTTGCAAATGATTCAAAATTGTCAATGTTTTCAATGTTAAATTGTATCAATTACATTAAAATTAAGTAATAAGTTATTATTTAAATAATTGTACCTAGGAAGGGTTAAATTTAATTGTGATTGGGAATTATGGAAGTCATTTGGTAGGTAAAAGCAATTGGTGTCTCTTGCACTTAAAAATGACTTGAAGTTTAGGTTGGACTTCAAAAAATCAATAGTATTCTTATATTCATCTTTTCTAAAATAGTGGTTAATTATGATCAAATTATTTCGTTTTTGGTGAAATATTTGGGCGGGGACACTGGCATTTCAAAGTTAGTTTTGGGCTAGAATTTTTGCAAACAGTTAAAAGTACTCCCTTTCTTACAGTAGTTTTTTCTTTTTCTCTCTAGATAACTTTTAATTTTGGATGTTAGATCCGAAATTTTTCTTTCTTGACGAAATATATAAGCAGGGTTATATGTTCTTAAGGCTTCAATTATATTAATAAATTTAGTTGTACAGGGAATTGCATTTACATTATAATTTATTATTTTTAACATACCTACAAAAAGGGTGAGGGTGAAGAAAACCAGGTGTGGCATGAAGACATTCCAAGGGAAGTGGCTTAGGTTGAGAAGACAAGGTTTCTAAGTGCAGAAGGCGTCATTATTGGTAGGCTGCTACTTTCAAGGGACTGACAGGCTCGATGGTGCCTGCAATTTACAAGAAGAAGCTGGCAGGGGCGACTGCTGGACACCTCCACTTGCATGTCTGAAGTGAGTTCTCCTGGCTAAAGTTGAATAAATAATGCTTTTTCTGCTTGACTGGTGTTTGCTGATGTTTGGTGATCTCTTGCACTTCTGCCACTGGAGGCTTCTTCACTTGGGCATCTGCTGCTGCAGATCGTGGTTCCAAATGTTGGATGTGCATTTCCCTTTCCTCCAACCTTCTAAAGCATTCCTCATAGGCCACTTGCTTATACTTGTTCTGGACTTCTTAAACCCCCCCTGGAGCTGGTAAATTCGATTGAGTGTAGCATTTTGAGTGGCCTGCATAGAAGCAGTTGCTGCAGATAGTAATTGCTGGGCAATCACATATCATCATGAGTTCGTCCACTGCATGAAATCCTCCACAAGTCTTCGTCATTTCGTTCTAAGAATATAGGCAATACTGCTCCATCCAGTTGCTCACAAACACTGTGACAGTGGATTGCAAGGAATTATCATTATTCCCGTAATCT
>CABFPE010000884.1:21688-37526 GCA_900660155.1 Hofstenia miamia | reverse complement strand
AAGAGTAGAAGTAAGTGATAAGTGTAGGCTATGTAAGAAAGAGGCGGAGACAGTAGATCATCTGATAGCAGGGTGTGAGAAGTTGGCGTAAAATGAGTATAAGTTCAGCCATGACAAGGTAGGATGAATGGTACATTGGAGCTTAAGCAGGCAGCATGGGTTAGAAGCAGTAGACAAGTGGTATGAGCACAAGCCACAGGGAGTCATAGAGAATGATAAGGTTAAGATACTGTGGGACTTCAACATCCAGACAAGCAAGATAATAGAAGCACTGAGGCCAGACATAGTAGTGGTAGACAAAGAGAAAAGATTGGGAACAGTGATAGACATAGCAGTACCAAAGGACAGGAATGTAGAAAGAGAAGATAAACAAGTATAGAGAGTTGGCAGAGGAAATAGAAAGGCTGTGGAAATTGAAGAATGTTAAAGTAGTCCGGTAGTAGTAGGAGTACTAGGAGCAGTAAGTAAGAAGCATAAGAGATACTTAGAGGAGTTAGGAGTACCAAAGTGGAGAGGAGTGGTAGCACAGAAGGCAGGATTTGTTTATCAACAAATATTACAACAAAACAGAATAAATTTCAATGACGTCAGAGATAGACAGTTGGCCAAAGTACACAATCACATCATAGTCATGTTAGATATAACCACCAAGATCAAAATGTCAAATTTGCAACAGGCTTCACTCAGCTTCTTACTACTCATGTTTATGGTAATTCATTAGGTAATCCTAGCAAACTTGCACAAACAGTTCTAGCCTCAATGATAACATTCAGCTATTCTGGCCATCCATTGTTTGTCGCTAGTATCTACCCTTTTTACCCAAAATACTGCAAAATTCCAATATGAAAAAGCCAAGGACATTATTCAAGAAGTTCATTCCAATTGCGGCTATGTCATTGGATTTATTTCTGATAATCTATCTGTGAATAGAAAGTCTGCCAAGTATTTCATGAATACTCCAGAGCTATTGTGCCTTGGATTAAAACTACTCCTATTGTAGAGAATCAGCATCTCTTTGTTGTATCTGACAGTATGCATCTCATAAAAAATGTCAAGAACAACTGGTATGAATCTGTAAATAAAGAAGTGCATTTTATGTTTAGATATAAATTTTAAAAAGGTAATTGGCCATCTTGTGTTCATTAGTTGACCATGAAAATTCATCTGATGCAGTACTAAAGTTATCAACTTCAACTCAAGCTGCTGTTTGCCCTACAATAATGCAAAAACGAAATGTACCTCCTACACTGCAAATATTTAGTGAAAAAACAGTTGCAGCACTGATATGTTATTTTCCATCTGAAATAGATACTCCTGCATTTGTTGAAATTGTTTGCAAATGATTCAAAATTGTCAATGTTTTCAATGTTAAATTGTATCAATTACATTAAAATTAAGTAATAAGTTATTATTTAAATAATTGTACCTAGGAAGGGTTAAATTTAATTGTGATTGGGAATTATGGAAGTCATTTGGTAGGTAAAAGCAATTGGTGTCTCTTGCACTTAAAAATGACTTGAAGTTTAGGTTGGACTTCAAAAAATCAATAGTATTCTTATATTCATCTTTTCTAAAATAGTGGTTAATTATGATCAAATTATTTCGTTTTTGGTGAAATATTTGGGCGGGGACACTGGCATTTCAAAGTTAGTTTTGGGCTAGAATTTTTGCAAACAGTTAAAAGTACTCCCTTTCTTACAGTAGTTTTTTCTTTTTCTCTCTAGATAACTTTTAATTTTGGATGTTAGATCCGAAATTTTTCTTTCTTGACGAATTTGTCTTCCATTTTCCACTATGCTTGGAAGTTTAGCATTCTAATCCTAGAATATTTAGGAAAATCTGTTCGTCTGACAAGAGGGATTCACTTCTTTTCACACTCTGTGGGTACTAAACTTTTACCAGAAACTTGAATGGGACTTTCAAAAAGTAAAGCAAGATCTTCCGCAATAGCTGGCGTTCCCATTATTTGGAGAGCTCTTAAAACGTGGTTTGACCTCCTTGGTGTGACTACCATTCGTGATATTTGCAGTTCCTTGGCACTGTTAGTGTTTACTGACTTGACTACTTCCACAATTTTGTTGCTTAGTTCATTGTAGGAATTCCTAAAAATACTGTTCTGTCTGTACTTGGAGTTGGAGCTGGTAGAATAAAAGTTGCTGTTAGGTTACAGAATTTTCTTATCATCAAATGAAAGCTGATTGATGTTGGTTGGAGCCTTGATGATGTTGTCCGAGGTGGTGTTAGCTGCAGGACTATGGGTTACACCATCATAAAAAGACAAAAGGTGTGGTAAAAAAGTAGATTACACAAAACAAAGGAAATAAAATAACTTACTGTTATTGGTGGATGAGGTGGAATCTTCAAGATGAAGCAAGGGGTAGGTAGGGGTGAAAATTGTGCAAATTACAGGAGAACTTGAAAGGGAAAAAAGAAATAACGTTAGATGACAGGAAGAAAACAAGATAGGAATGAAATAAGCATGTTGAAAGCAAATGCAAGAAATCCGCTAAAAGCTGTGACTGAGAGACTTGCAACAAGTACACGCCAAATGCCAGGCAGGAAGGACAATGACTACACCTAAATATAGTGTAAATAATTTAATTCTAATAAATATTTTGGTCATCAAAAACCTTCCTCAATTCCCATAACAACCAAGGTACATCTTACAGTAAATTTACTACTTCAATCACAAACCTATGAATTTGCTAGCATCAACATTTACTATAACAGTGCAAAGGAAATCCTTGAATTTCAAAATTCAGAAAAATTCAAGCAGTCAAAATTCTAAAGGGGATGATCTACTATCAAATTTGCATGACCAATATTTGGCAAGTGAAATGTTGTCCTGTCAAGCACATCATTAGTCAAGCCATACAACCACCTATCAGACAAATTGAGATCAAAATAATTTAGATATTCATCAAAGAAACTAACTATTTAATAACAGAGATATTGCAGTTGAAGTAAATTGGTAAAATCAGAATTCAATTGTTTGCTTATGTATTCTGTATCAATATTCATTTCATTTATTTTGGTTAAAGTGCTAAATCAATCTCACAATCAAACAAAATTAATTTACACATAAAGCATTAATTAATTTTCCTCATCATTGTTGATGTTAAGCAAGGTTTTTTTAATTAGCACTATTGCTAAAATGATATTTCTTATGTTTTGCACAGAGTCCGTATGTTTACACACAAAAGCAATTAATGGAGATGAAGCATTATATATTTATTGAGAGATAGTAATTATCACATTAATACATTCATGTTTAATAACAATTTTATCAAAAATGAATGCTGCACTTGTGCAAATTACAGGAGAACTTGAAAGGGAAAAAAGAAATAACGTTAGATGACAGGAAGAAAACAAGATAGGAATGAAATAAGCATGTTGAAAGCAAATGCAAGAAATCCGCTAAAAGCTGTGACTGAGAGACTTGCAACAAGTACACGCCAAATGCCAGGCAGGAAGGACAATGACTACACCTAAATATAGTGTAAATAATTTAATTCTAATAAATATTTTGGTCATCAAAAACCTTCCTCAATTCCCATAACAACCAAGGTACATCTTACAGTAAATTTACTACTTCAATCACAAACCTATGAATTTGCTAGCATCAACATTTACTATAACAGTGCAAAGGAAATCCTTGAATTTCAAAATTCAGAAAAATTCAAGCAGTCAAAATTCTAAAGGGGATGATCTACTATCAAATTTGCATGACCAATATTTGGCAAGTGAAATGTTGTCCTGTCAAGCACATCATTAGTCAAGCCATACAACCACCTATCAGACAAATTGAGATCAAAATAATTTAGATATTCATCAAAGAAACTAACTATTTAATAACAGAGATATTGCAGTTGAAGTAAATTGGTAAAATCAGAATTCAATTGTTTGCTTATGTATTCTGTATCAATATTCATTTCATTTATTTTGGTTAAAGTGCTAAATCAATCTCACAATCAAACAAAATTAATTTACACATAAAGCATTAATTAATTTTCCTCATCATTGTTGATGTTAAGCAAGGTTTTTTTAATTAGCACTATTGCTAAAATGATATTTCTTATGTTTTGCACAGAGTCCGTATGTTTACACACAAAAGCAATTAATGGAGATGAAGCATTATATATTTATTGAGAGATAGTAATTATCACATTAATACATTCATGTTTAATAACAATTTTATCAAAAATGAATGCTGCACAGGTCATAGCACATCAATTTATGTGAACTAGTTAACCATAAACATGAGCTTTCACGAGATGCTTGCTGTTTTTCTGATGGCTTGTTTGATGAATGTTTGATAATGTATCATCACATGTTTGCCAATTAATAAAATTAATTAATGTGGGTGTACATTTGATCATTATATCTAGTAACACCTTAATAATTTGCTAACACAATAAAAACCTGTTAGAATGTCAACCAATCATTGCAAAAAAGGGAAATTCACAGAAAATTTTAGGCATGGAAAACATGTTTAATGAACAAGTGTTGAAAAACCACTATCATCACAATCAATGGTTGTAAAAAAATGAGCTCTTCATGAATATTAAGTGTATAAATTTGAACAAAATGAAAAGGGTTTTGGAAAACGAATAAATGTATAAATGATGGGAGAATGCAAAATTGTATAAAGCTAGCATCATTGTTCAGCAAGAAGAATTGATCTGGTTGGTCAATTATCAATGTTTTAAAACTACTGAATTTAAGAGAAAGTGTAAAAAATATGCTGTGAACTGTTATAGGCTTAGGCAGTACAAATAAAATGGTTTTCTTCATCACTAGACAAGTATGCTTTATTGACAGTACCAATTTTGTGTTGTCTTTGTAGATGTATTCTGCACATTGTTGAAAAGTGATTTGAACTTTATGTTGATTTTGTGTGTATGCTGGACAATTTCTACATTGATGTCTGCATCCACATTGCCAACAATCTCTGCTGCTGTTCTTATTGTTGAATGTGTGTTTGGAGGTTGACAAAACTTTACAATAAGGTCCAATTGCATCAATCTCCACTTCTTTTTTACACTCCAGGTTTTAAGGTGTTTCACAATTCTTCAGTGATTTGATTTGCTCATGTGACACTTCAAAGTATTTACAGATTGTGATTGCTCTGCTTAAGGTAAGGTTTTGCTCCCTTTACAAATGTTCTTGTAGTCCATCTTCTGTCATTGTGAGGACAAGTTGATCACATATTAGGTTGTCTGTTAGTTACAATTTCGTGACAGTGTCCATAATAAATTAACAAATGTATCAAACTTTAATCCGTCTCTTTTTTGACTGAAGAACTTATACCTTTCAAAAGTTTCAATAGGTTTTTTACTAAAATATGAATCGTATTTTTTTGATAACAACTGAGAACTTTGAGTTATCCTCGCAATCTTCCCAAGTGAGATTATTGAAAATTTCCAAAGTATTTTGACCAATGGTTCTCTGTAGAAGCCCGATTCTAACGCTATCTGATTTTTTGGCAAGCTCAATTGCTTGAAGAAATAATTTAAATTCTCTTTTCCAGCGAGTCAATTCATGTGAAATATTAATATCATCTACTTCCAATGGCTGAGGTCTTAATGATTCAAAAGCTGTCACCATGTTATAAGGTTATGTAAAATAGGTAAAATCGTCTTCTTCACCACTAGACAAGTATGCTTCATTGACAGCAGCAGTGATGGATAAATTGCTTTGATCTAGTAGTGCCTGTATAATTTTTTCAACACATGATAATTTATAAGGGAAGGAAGCAATAACATTCCCAAGTAAGAAAAAACATTATTCAATTTTTACAGAGATTGATTGGTGATTGTTGAATTTATGTAATAATGTTATATCTTCAATAAATGCTTTAATATGAGTAAATAATAGCAGGTCCGCATGATTGACCTTTTGAACAGTAAGTAAGCAGAAATTACTGTGTACAAAGATAGGAAACAGATAAATGTGAGTTTCTCAAAATGTTGTTTTAGGCTGATAAGGCCATTTCATACAAGAGTGCCGAATTATTCTGAAAAAAGATGTTGAAAAGCAATGAAAAAATGAGCTTAAAACACCGTTTCAAACGTGTTTAAAACATTATATGTTTTTTCATGCAAACCCTGTATTAACATTCATTCAGATAGAATATTTCAGCAAAATTTCATCCCACGACTGGTCCCATGGGACAAATGGGAGAGCTTTCCTTGTCCTATCCCGCGTCCCACGACAACCCTGACTACTTCTACTAAGGCTGTGCGATTCTCTGATTTTTGAATTTGATTCGATTCGATTCGATTTTCCATTTTTTCGATTCGATTTCGATTCAATTTTTTTCCTATTTTTTGAAAAGAAATTGTTTACAAACGTTAATTGTGAAATTTTATAAATTTTCATGCAAAAACACAAGAAACTTGACACTATCAGTTTTTAGCGATTCACGTCTGTTTGTCATAGTGTTACCGCTGGTACTCCACACTCTCTCACTGGCAGTGGCAGCTCCAGGCACGCCCAGCACCGATTGTGCCATTTTGGCAAGATTTGGAAAGAGGTCTTTTTTGATCTTCCAGTATTGAAATGGATCATCTTCAGTTTTCAAAACTTTTTCATTTAAGTAAAGTCTCAGCTCTGCCAGTAATGCACTATTGCCTCGTGTTTCCGGTTCTCTTTGTGAAGCAGATAGCGCTCTCAACGGACCCCAGATGTCGTCATCTTCACCTTCGCTCTGTGGATTGCTATCAACATCCGACGAAGAATCTTCTTCATTTTCAAAAAATCGGTTTAACAAAATTTGTGCACTTTCAGCACCCAACTTTACAATCACGTTTTTAAATCTCGGGTCCAACAGCATTGCGGTGCTATGAATATCGGACGTTTTCAGCATTTCTGGAAATCTCAACTCCAGTTTTGCTTCGGCGACAGCTGCTATCTTTTTGAGCTCATTAGAACTGGATTTTTTTTGTTTCTCGAGTTTGCAGCGGATGCTGTACAAAAATGGCACTATGGCCGAAATGGAGCAATATTTGTCACTGCCAACAAGACTAGTAGCTTTAAAAAACGGTTCCATTATTTTGAGATAACTTTCAGCATATTCCCAGTCTTCAGAAGTTCTTCCATCAATTTTCAATTCCAATAGCGCAAGTGTTATCGCTTCTTTGTTTTTCACTAACGACTCTTCCATCAAAAATTCAGAGTTCCAACGCGTTTCCACACTTTGAACCAACTTGCTTTCTTCTATTCCGGCCTGCCTTTGAAACTTTTTGAGAATTTCGTATCGCTTGGGCGAATAGTTGAAATTAGCCACAATTTTTTGCCCTTTTTTAATACAGCGATCCAAGTCAGGTATTGCTCCGATAATATCACGCACTACAAGTTGCAGCGTATGTGCAAAACATTTCACCCCGAAAACCACTTGATTGATTTTCCGAAGCGCTGCTCTGTAATTGGCTGCATTGTCAGTAACACAATATATTCTGATTTTCGAACAGTCAATAGAGTAATCTTCAAATACATTGTCCCATTTTTGTAGAATGTTGAGTGCCGTATGCTCTTCACGGAATGGATCTATATCAAGCAAAAAATTCACCTTTTTAAAATCTGCAGTCATATAATGGGCAGTCATACTGATAAATGGAACTGCTGCTCGAGATGTCCAGATATCACTTGTTATTGCAATAGAAGTAGGAGAGTCGTTTTGCAGCTTGTCCATAACTTTTTGCTTTGTTCCATTATACAGCTGGGGAACAATAGTGCGCGAAAATGTTGTTCGATGTGGTAAAGTATATCTAGGATCCAACTCCCTTATCAAATCTTTGAAACCGGTGTCATCCACCATCGAAAACGGTTGCAGGTCTTTCCCCATCATTTTTGCAATCAGCGTGTTGATTTTCTCCTGTTTTGGATGTGTTGCCGGATATTTGTTTGACCCCGCAAACGCTTGTTCAATTGAATAAGATGCAGGTTGACAGCTGCTTCTCCGCTTTTTCGACGATTCTTCTTCTTGAAGCAGCTCCTAAATGCAAATATAACATAATTACATTTTTTTTTCGATTTGACAGTATACATAGATAGGCCTATACTGATGTTTTATAAAAGATTGATATGAGTAGAGTAAAAAGATTGTTACCTTGAATTCTTTTTTGTGATGTCTCTCCAGGTGTTTTTTCAAGTTGCTGGTGTTTCCAGTAGGAACTGACACTGTCTGATCGCAAAGGGTGCATTTTTTATTGTCTCCGTCGGCTGACGTGAAATAACCGTGTACGAGACTTCTCTTGCCTGACATTTCTCAAATCTGAAAGAATTTCTCACTTTATTTGCTTTGTAAACAAACACTGTGCAACTGTTGTTATGTAAATATAGTATTACTTGACTTGGCTAGTAATTAATCCAGGCATGTAAATATAGTATTACTTGACTTGGCTAGTAATTAATCCAGGCTAACTAAAAAATCGAAAAAATCGAATTTTTCTATTTATTTTCGATTCGATTCGATCTTGGAAATTTTCGATTCGATTCGATACGATTTTTAAGAATCGCACAGCCCTAACTTCTACGACATCAAATGAATGCTATACAAATTTACTTTGGTCAAAAACCCAATTTTGTAGTTTCCAACATTTCCTTTGAAGAAAGGCAGCACTACAATGCACATTGCTTCACAATGCAGAAAGATTTCGTATCGGCATAAAAATGCGGGCCAATTTAGAGCAATAGCTAAAAATATTTTTATGACATATATTAAGATAGCATGCGAAATCAATTTTCATACGCCTTCGCGCGACAGAAATATTTCGTAGCAAGAAATATTTAGTGTAATGTAAATCTAAGAGTAGCATTATCAATCATTATGATTTACATTGCTGTTGAATTTAACATCACTTAACACTTAATAATAAAGGAGCAAGTAGCAAATATATATGTATTGAAATTTTTCCCATAAAGCCTAAAAATAACTACTTCTCTAGTGGAATTTATTTTGAGTTTCCTGTACAATATTTTAAATATATAAGAAATCTATATTTCTATGTAGCTTCTTAAATTTTCAAGTACAAATCCGGCAGATTAAATTTCTTGGATATTCTCTAGAATTTCTAGAGATTCCAACATCGTAATTTTTCCTTCCAGTCTCGTTATCGCTTCAGTCATGGATGTTTTCGGCAATGAACGCCAATTGACTTTGCAGAGCAGTGTCATTCATTTGGTCAACCAAGTTCTCAACAACAACTTCGTTGCTGTCATTATCCAATAAGTAGGATAAAACTTGTTGGAATGCATCAATTTCGAACTAAGTATTCTAGCTTGTAATAACTGGCCTAGGAGGAAGTGCTAATCCGGTAACCTCTTTTTATAAAGTCTTTGACGTCTGGTGCATCAGATGAAAAAATTGGTAATAAAAACATCGCATGTTCTATTTTGAGCTCTTACAAATTCGGCAACGCGTTGTAAACCGTGAGCTAAGCAAGTGACATGCAGTAAATCTGGTAACAGATTTGATCATATAGGATGCACTGTCCGATACCAATCATTTGAAATTGCTATAATATACATTCTGCTCAAAAACACGCTAAGTGTGTTATTAATGAGCTGAAATATGGTCACACTGTCCGCGTGGTTCACCTCACTTAACTCTATAAGTAATGGTTTATCCAGTGAAGACAATTTTCCAATGAGCACTCCCACCATAAATCTTCCTTCGCTATCTGTTGCCTCGTCAACCATGATATAATAATGCTCTGACCTGATACAGTCTCTAACTCTGTCTATCTCTTTAATAAATAAATTCGGTAGATAGTTCTTACGGGCAGCAATTGGATCTCGAACTGATCTTGCCGTAAAATCTTCGAGACACGACACGATCTTAACACGATTTTTCATGTTTTCTAATGCAATGTTAGCAGCAACAAAACCCTCGGTCAGACGCGCGAAGAAAATATTCGACTGGTTTGTCGACGAAAATGATAACAGTTGCTGACGCATCTTATTATAAATAACACTGCACTGGCTGTTATATGCGTGAAAGGGCTTACTGACAAATGACGTTAAACATTTATTCATTGCTTCGAACCTGTCAATATTTTACCCGTATATTGTGTCATTTGATTGGGCTTACAGCATGCATTTTGTATTAGTATATTTTAAATTTAAACTGAAATTGCGTTAAAATCGAAAAATTAAGAACATAGTTGGAGTTAGATTTGGAGTGAGGGGTATGTTTTGGGTTAGGAGAAGAGTTAAGTTTATAATTATTGTGTTGATAAATTAGCTTAGTTTAGGAAAAATTGGAGGAAGAGGAGGGGAGATAACGCAAAAGTACCAAAATTTATAGTCATTGTGGATGTATGGATGGCAAACATAAAATGTTTTATTCGCATTTGAAAAAAGCAGTTATATCTTAAGTCCATGAGTATTTATTGCTATGATACTTTACATTCGGATCCGTTTCTGATCGAAAACTAAATGTTTTTTAAAATTCGGATTGGATCCGGATTATGAAGTTTCGGATCCCGATCGGATCACATCCTAAAATTTTGGATCCGATTCCATCTCTGATATAGAGTTACAAATGCATCTACACATACATTCAAACACTATAATCATCAATCATGATAACCCGCCCTAAATTGTCGACAGCTAAACAATTTTTAAATCAATTCATTATCTAACATATCCAAATAAGATTCACAGCAAAATCTGCTTACTCTTGAAAACATGGGACAAAGCTACGCCAAATCGTGACAGGAAACAGGTGATCCAAAAATTCCAGTTAGGACTCTCAAAAAGAAATAGCGGAGCATTTAATTATCGAGATTAACTGTCAGGTGCATTATAGCCACTTTTAAGACTAAAGGTCAAATTGAATGAGTAAGACCAGAAGGACATCCAAATTCTGTAATTTGACCAAAAACAACACCCAGAGAATTGAAAAGTAGTTAGAGTGATGGTCAGAATTACTCAATAGGGGAAGCATCCACCGCATTTTCTAGAAATATGGTCTATTTCAGAGACACAGCTGCAAAATTCTCTCCTAAATTCGAACCATATCAAATCGAAGTCTTTTTGGGCCACGAAAAATTTAACAGCCGTGAAAGAAACTTGTGTTTCGATTCAAGCCGCGATATTTAGCTACAAATATCCATGATCGACAAAATCAGTTAAGGATTTTGGAGCAATATTGAGTCCTAGGATGCGACTTCTGGCAAATGTTGGTAAAGCGATGGATAGAAAGCAATATCTTGACATCTTGAGACTCCATGTTGTACAACTGCTGGATCAAGATAACTTTCTGCAGCAAGCCAACCCACATTGGCATAAGTCCAAGGAAGTTATGGAATTTATGGAAAGAGAAGGAGTTATGCTACTGCCAGACTGGCCATTTAGGTCTCCGGACCTCAATCTGTTTGAGAATATATGGGGTCAGTCAAAGAATGGTGAATAATCAAAAGATTAGGCCACGGTTAGACTAGGTGATTGGTTCAAAAGTGATCTGTCACATTTGAAAGAATTTCACGTCTAACCACCCTAGATAATTAGCGCTGTGACGATCACAAGCAAATCGAACGCGCAAGATTTCTTCGTGATCGTCACTTCGCTAATTATCTTGGGTTGTTAGACATGGGATTCAATCAAAATGTGACAGATCACTTTTGAACTAATCACCAAGTCTAACCGTGGCCTTATAAAAATAAATGATCTATGAGCCATCAATCAAGGAAGCTTTCTTTAAAATTCTGGCAAGATTCCCGTGCTGAGAACTGTAAGGACAAAAGACACAATTTTGATTTGCACGCAATGCAATAAAAACTGTTAGAACTTGCCAATATTTATGAACATTAGGGACACGCGTAATTATGCGGTTGGATGACCTCCATAAAATTTTGATTATCTCCATATATGGTCATAAACACAGCATTTCAATTTTTAAATATGTACAAACATGTTTGCAGATTCCTGTTAGCTATTGCTCATTTCCTTATATGGCATTTTTCATGTACATTGCATAACATATATTCATTCCTGCATATGGAATAGATTTCAAAGTGAACATTTCTTTTTTCTTAGCATCACTGTATTTTACGTTTTGATACTGAACATTAATAATAATTTATTAATAATTATGTATGTCATTAGTACATTAAGAATAATTTGTTCAGGATTATATTTATACTTAGTCAATTTATTAATAAAATTCAATTTTGATTGACTAAAAATGCGCAGACAGTGTCCCCAACAAAGCCTTCATTATGCAGGCAATGAATAAAACCCAATCAATGCCGCGATGGATAGAAAGCAATATCTTGACATCTTGAGACTCCATGTTGTACAACTGCTGGATCAAGATAACTTTCTGCAGCAAGCCAACCCACATTGGCATAAGTCCAAGGAAGTTATGGAATTTATGGAAAGAGAAGGAGTTATGCTACTGCCAGACTGGCCATTTAGGTCTCCGGACCTCAATCTGTTTGAGAATATATGGGGTCAGTCAAAGAATGGTGAATAATCAAAAGATTAGGCCACGGTTAGACTAGGTGATTGGTTCAAAAGTGATCTGTCACATTTGAAAGAATTTCACGTCTAACCACCCTAGATAATTAGCGCTGTGACGATCACAAGCAAATCGAACGCGCAAGATTTCTTCGTGATCGTCACTTCGCTAATTATCTTGGGTTGTTAGACATGGGATTCAATCAAAATGTGACAGATCACTTTTGAACTAATCACCAAGTCTAACCGTGGCCTTATAAAAATAAATGATCTATGAGCCATCAATCAAGGAAGCTTTCTTTAAAATTCTGGCAAGGTTCCCGTGCTGAGAACTGTAAGGACAAAAGACACAATTTTGATTTGCACGCAATGCAATAAAAACTGTTAGAACTTGCCAATATTTATGAACATTAGGGACACGCGTAATTATGCGGTTGGATGACCTCCATAAAATTTTGATTATCTCCATATATGGTCATAAACACAGCATTTCAATTTTTAAATATGTACAAACATGTTTGCAGATTCCTGTTAGCTATTGCTCATTTCCTTATATGGCATTTTTCATGTACATTGCATAACATATATTCATTCCTGCATATGGAATAGATTTCAAAGTGAACATTTCTTTTTTCTTAGCATCACTGTATTTTACGTTTTGATACTGAACATTAATAATAATTTATTAATAATTATGTATGTCATTAGTACATTAAGAATAATTTGTTCAGGATTATATTTATACTTAGTCAATTTATTAATAAAATTCAATTTTGATTGACTAAAAATGCGCAGACAGTGTCCCCAACAAAGCCTTCATTATGCAGGCAATGAATAAAACCCAATCAATGCCCTTGTTCCCCAGGAGAATTGTCCAGATATAGGCGACCCACTGCAGACTATCTAGCAGCCAAACCATAAACAAGTGAGCCCCCACGGCTATCTTCCAAAACAACAAAAAATGATTTGTTGGTTTCTGTGGACAACATCTAAGTAGAGGATATGCTCAGCCATCCATGTGCGAGGTACATCACACCCATTACAAGAAATATTTCTTGCTACGAAATATTTTTGTCACCCGATGGCGCACGAAAATTGATTTCGCGTTCAATCTAAGTACATGGCATAAAAAATATTTTTAGCAATTGCTCTAAATTGGCCTGCATTTTTATACCGTCATAATTTTTTTCTGCATCGTTAAGCAATACGCATTGTAGCGCAGCTAGATTTTGGGCAATTAGCATTTTATTCGCACATGTATGACTTGAGAAGGCATAGAAAAAAGTATTATTAGCGATTTATCTAAATTGGTCTGCATTTTTAATTGTGAGGCAGCTTTGCTGTGTCACAACGGTTTATAGAACCTGAAATTGGGGTTACTGACCGAGTCGACAGACTAAATCAGTGGGTGAAACCACGGTCCGGGTCTGTTTGATCGTGAGAATCCTCTAGCGACCCCTGGCACTCAGAGTGCTGAACTGTTTTGAGTCTAATCAGGTGGACTGAATACTAGAAGGTGATAAAATATTGTTATTTAGAGTCATTGTAACAATAAATATTTTTCCATAACAACATTTTTAAAATATTGTAATCTCTGCTGATTATTATGCCCTACTGCCAAGTTATCATACAAGGCACCCTTCATAGGTTCGTCAGTCCACCACAAATTTAGTAATAAAAGTGTTGCCACAACTAATTATTACCAGGATTGCAATTGTCCTTTTTATCATTTAGAGAACTTATCATTTCTTATGTATTCAATTAACTAAAATTCTCTGGCGACTTACATCAACCTACATCAACACAAAGTGAGTGGAGTTTTCAGAAACGCTCTTTGCTTGTAGCAGACAAAATTTAGATGTTAGAAGTATTGCACCAATCAACAATGTAGGGTGATTAAATTTAAAGAGAATGTTATTTGTCAATTTTAAGTTTTCAAGTGAATTTTCTCTTATATTTCATATACCGAATGGTTTGAAAAATTTTATCTTAACATTTAATAAAGTGCATGCAATGTTTGCAAACAAAGCAGTTGGTTGTTCTACTGATACTCGTAGAATATGTACTACATGCAATGGCAATATTCATGTTAAACAATCCATTTTTACTTGTATTTCGTGTAAAAGAAAAATGCATTGGACATTTGACTGCACTGGGTTCCCAGAAGCTTTATTAGATCAATTAAAGATGTACAGAGACAATTGTATTCTCTTTTGCAATGATTGTGTTGTGAATGGCAATAGGGATGCCTTACTTACTGATATTTCCTCTTTAAATGAAACAATTAATAACTCAATAAGCAAAGTTGCTTCTCAGATGGAAGATATATCATTAAAAATTGAATCCCTTCGAAAAGCTGTTCCAACAACAAAAACTGTTACTACTGCTAGCAAGGAGATTTTAAGCACAAATAAGATTTCATTTGGGAAAGAAATGGAAATCAAGATCGATGGAGTTGCTGAAATAGAGTCGAAAGTGGCTGGTCGACTGGATGCAGAAATGAATGAGGTGATTGCAATTTGCTCTTACTTAGGAGAAGATGATGTGGCAATCAAAGATATTTTCCGAATAGGGAAGTATAACAAAGGGAAATCTCGGCCTAGAAGTATGATTGTGAAATTCGACAATGCTTGGACGGTTAGAAAAATTCTTGCGAAAAGTTACATGCTCAGAAATTACGAAAAAGCTATCTTTGTTTCAAAATCACTCACGCCTGATGAGCAAGCAATTCAAAATCGTTTACTAACGAAACGCAGGAATATGATTAAGAACGGAACGGACAGCAAGGAACTGAAAGTGAGAGGTCTCAAACTGTTTCATAACAATGATGAAATAAAGTTCTGACTAGATGATGTAAATATTCTGTCATTTTTCATTTTAAATTGTAGATCGATTGCTAAACCCAATGCCATGGATTGCTTGAGAACAGAAGTATACACGTACGATCCTTTAAGAATGGTGTTGAATCATACATTTTTCAAAAACTGGCTTGAAAGTGACATCTTCACTAGAAGAGTCAATTCTTTTTTCGAAAATGGAATATCAACTATTTCTGTGTGATACCAAGCGCTTTGCATACATGACTTTAATGTTACATTACTAGAATAGTCAACTGTTGTTTCGAAAATGGGATATCAACTATTTCTTTGTGATACCAAGCGCTTTGCAAACATCATAGTAAACTTTTATCATCCTCCGAACCCTGAATACCAAGAGCAGGACCTCATCGACTTGATTTCCAATGCCGTTCTCCATTATTGTAACAACATTATTGGTAAACCCAGCATGGTTGTCTTGGCTGGCGATAAGAATGGACTCAACCTTCGCGATTGGTGTAATGACTTGCAAGTTACGAATGTTGTTAGAGAACCAA
>CABFPE010000884.1:2313-12385 GCA_900660155.1 Hofstenia miamia | reverse complement strand
TTTTATTGTAGATACGTTGATGATATTTTTTGTATATTCAACAACAATGATGAACTCCATGAATTTCAAAATTTTATGAACAGTCATTTATCCTCCATCAAATTAACATCCGAAATAGAACAAAATAATACATTAATATTTCTAGACGCAGAATTACTAAGAACAAAAAACAAAATTGAATCAAAATGGCACATCAAATCAACCAATACAGGATTGTACATTCCATATGAATCATACTGCAATACAAGATACAAAATTAATACTATAAGAACATTGATTAATCGAATATTTACAACATCATCAAATTACAAGAATCTTACAGAAGCAACTGATAAACTTTTTTCAATCTTAACAAATAATGGCTATCCTCACCATCTAATAAAAAAATGCTTATATAAATATTTTATTAACAACAAATTAAAGGACAACAATAATAAAACTAAAAACAGTTATTGGAATTTACCTTATATTAAAGAACGACAATCATATATCGAACACCAACTTAAAAGAATCAACAAAAAATTAAAGATATATGAAACTAAAATAATTCCAACATTTACAACAACTAAGACCTCAAACTTTTTCTCAAACAAAGATCCGATCCCAATACTCTTGTCCTCATCTATTGTTTATAAATATTCTTGTGATGAGTGTAATGCCTCATACATCGGGGAGACAAGAAGACATTTGGAAATTAGAATTAAAGAACACCTAAGAGGCCACCTAACATCAGAAATTTACTTACATCATCACCAAGCAACAAAAGATCATTTTAAAATATTAACAAAGAACAAACATACCAAGATCACTGAAGCATTATTAATAAAACAACAACGTAAAAAACTTTTAAATAGACAATTAAACCATGTTAGCATTCTTAAACTTTTCTAAACTTTCCCTCTATACTTTATATGCACTGACGAAGCTATACGTATGTAGCGAAACATGTTTGGGGAATAAATCTTTCATAATATATATATATATATATATATAATATGGTGGGATGCTTTAAAGGTTGGAAAAATATTTGTTGTTCATTAAGTTAATTAATAATTATGATGGTGTTACCAAAAGCATTAAATATCAACGATAAGGATGATATATTCTCATTATCGGAGCAGGAAATAACGGAACCAGCCCATCGACAAGCTCAAAATGCGTATAAGACTATAATTTCATGGCAAAATGATTTTCATATATATGAACGGATCATCGAAATAATCTCCAAGAAAAGCTAGCTGCAATTTCTGAAAATTTTGAAATATATACTTCAGATTCATGAAAATTACATAAAGGAATTACTGAATCTCAGAAATGTTAAAAACAAAAAATATGACTTCTACACCTACTATTTTCATTAAAAATATATTACCGGCCATTTCAAATCATTTATGCATTATTTTCAGTGGCATATTTCCAATGCGTAGCATATTCAAAGTTCTGGAAATTTGCTTGTTTCCGATATATAAAAAGAGTAAACATAATGATGTAAAAAATTACATACCTATTAGTGTTCTACCACGTATTTTCCTTATATTTAAAAGGCTTTTATTTTATTTTATTTATCCATTCATTAAAAGTAAATTGTTTAAGTGTCAACATGGATTTTAAAGTGAATCTTCTAAGATTATGACTTTGTTATCGTATTTGGATAAATACATTGATATTAGTGCTTCATTTTGTGGAATTAATTTTGATATATTAGCAAAACATTCGACACAGTTTTGCTCAGCACCAACTTCAACCGGAAAAACGATCTAAATTTGGATTCGATAAGAAATGTATGCATATATACTTGTGGAAGTATTTCACAACCTTTAAAAATAGCTAGTGGAGTACCACAGTAAGTGTTCTTGGGGAAATTTTATTTGTTCTATTTATTAATCGCTCTTGAACTTGTTCAAATTCAAATATTTGGTATTTTGCTACTGATAAAAACTTTTAGTAGAATCACCTACTGAATTCCTTACTAAAAACACAATTTGTCTGCAAAATATATAAATTTGCATTTTTACAATGCTAGGACGATCATAAAAATGTGGATATCGGAATGAACTGATTTGTTAGTCAAGTAAGTAATACGATCGCAGTAGTTGCTATGAACTGCAACCAATTCACATTTAAGATTTTTAAAAATATTTCGTTTTCTCTTTAAACTAACAAATTCAATATGATCTATTTTATATAATCCATTAAATTTTTTATTGATACATAGAAAGCTAAAGCAATTTGCACGAGGGGAGGTCACTCTTGAACACCAATCCTGGAATATGGTTAAGACGTCATCAAAATTTGCTTGGTAAATGTTACAAGGCACCAACAACTTTTCAAGCTAAACACAGTAATTCTTGCTTAAATAAACACTCCAATTTAAACGTATGAAGAAAACAATTTATAGGCATTAAATTTTACAATTAAACTTTGAATCAAAACGAAATACAGTACTTGAATTTGCATTTAAAAAATACTTTATTTCAAGCTAAGCGGATATTCAAAAAAAAGTTTACATCTCTTTTAATAAATCAATATTTATTTATAAATTATTTATAACGAGCTTTGGTTATATTAAGAAAGATGTGGAAATAAACTGGGAACATCTCTCTACAAAGTTGAATCTGTTGCATGGGAATAAATAGAGGTTGCAGAGTTCATTCTGCATTGCTTCTCGGCCTCTTTGGTCTTTATCACATGTATTAATCTTTGACATTCTACATTTGGTACTTCGGCACTGTACCACATTTTCTGTGATCGGATCCGAGGAAGGCGCCTCTGATTGTTTCCTTCAATTCAAATTATAGTATTTTGCTTTTTACCACACTGGGATATCTACGGTGTTTACGGCTGTTTTCTCATCACCTGTACTACGCAAGCTTGTTACTTACTAGCACTTACTAACTGCAACGACGTTTTAACCATACGTGGTATTCAATTACAGTAATTTACGACTTCTCAAGTACTTTTGGATCGGTTGTTCATATGGGCTCTCCTTTCTACAGTCGCCCATTGAAGAGTAGCTTCTTATCCCGTCACGTGACTTTTCTCAAGTCTCCTGTCAGTGTACGTTGCTCCCTACACGTCTTTATATAAATGGCACGACAAGGTATTCTTTTGTTTATTGCAGTATATATGTCCGACAAAATTTTGGGAACGAGGTAAACTTTCCCAAAGTTCAACCCCGGCCTCTCTCAAGGTACTACGATTAGCTTTGCTCAGGTGGCGTCCCAGCCTGCTGTTTCCTTTAACACCTGAGGTTTCCCTCCCAACGGTTCCTGTGTTAAAGCTGCCAACGTCCAGATCCTGGGACCTCTTTTTCTCTAAGATCCCCTTTTTCTAGAATATTTAAGTACAAAGAGAATGAACCACATAGATGCTCACAATATCTTTTTTTCCACATCCGTCATTAAATTTTTTTAAAATCAGGGAGTTCCAGTTTTGATAATTTTTTTATTTATAAATATCTCATTCCTTCAGAGACAGATTCTTTAAAAAACATCTTCGGCCTCCAGCTCTGCTGCGCAGAGAGTCTGGGTAATGTCTCGTCCGGATTCTGTCACGTACCCATAGCTGTTACTGAGTTTCTGTCAATTAAGCAGTTAAGTCGCTGTATTCCCATTACAATTGTGTCCACTCTCATCTCACCAGCGCCTCTGTTTACCCAATTTTCCGTTCACCTCATGCCTCAGCAAACGCATGCCGTCCTCTCTCATTATTCTTGCCTGCAAGGTTACTTGAGTTTCAAACTGTTGCACTACTCTGACTTTAGTCACCAGCGAGTGCCCTCATCCAAGCTGGAAGCCACGAATTTCTACCAACAAAAGCTGCTCAGCGAATGGCCGGCTTTTGCTAAAGGTAATGATGGCTTCAACCTCAGGCAGCCTGCGCATTTCACCAAACTGCTCTGTGTTTTACACCTGCCCTAATTGTCAGAGTGCAGGACAACTTTTTTGCAACTTCCTCCAAGCTCAGTCACCACACACGAGCTCGTTTCAACTTTGTATACTTAAGCAACTCTGTCTCACTCCAATATTGCTGAACCCTTCAAACTCATCTCTACTGACTCTCCTGTCGACATCCTCTCTTCTGACGCCCACACCCTTACCTCTGGTCGCAATGATAGTTAGCTGTCTTTGTCCGACTTCTCTGCTGAGGATAAACCTACACTTGTCAGCTTCAAACCCAAATCCAAGAAATCACCCTACTCCTAACGGCAAGCCTAAGAAGATCCGTATATTTCCTATTGCTGTTCCAGCCCGGATTGCCAGAGCCTCCAGCCCGTCTCCGCCAACAGCTGTGCCTACAGTTGTCTGTTCCACACCCGAGCCTAGCGCAATTACACAAGCGGATCCGGACATCTGGTATCCGGTAAAATTGTTAACGTATTTTACCGGATAGCATATTCTGAAACAAAACTCGACTTAAAAATGGAATTTTTGAGGAAAAGCTATAGTTTTTCCATGATATAGAAGTTTTCATGCAACAAAACTAGTTTTTCTGACATATTAGGACGTAATCTATTCAATAGTTATTCATTTTTATTCATTTTTATTCATTAATTGAGAAATCATGCTGTTCATTAAAAATTAGGGAAAAAAGTCATATTTTTTTGTTGGTCTATTTTGCAACCCTGCTTAAAAATTGATGGTTTTCAGATCTGGGGTGCAGTTAAATAGGAAGTTATAAAGTATTTTTGAAAAATACGAATTATTTGTTGCTGAAATGTCATATTTTGGCAGAGTTTTATTAAAGTAAGAAATAAACTTAAAATTTAAATCTGGATTGACTACTTTAAATAATCTGAACTAATATATATATACATATTCCTTCAATTTCAATTAATGTACTTCCTGGCCTAACCCCGAGAAGTTTAATTGCTAGCTAATTGTTGACCCACTGGTCGACGCTTTTCTGGGACTGGCCATATATGCTGGCAGCTGAAAAAATATAAAGGAACTATATACATTATTATTTCATGGAATTTGCTAGGCACACGTGTTGCAGAACTCTGCCATTAGTATTCAGGCAAAATATATGA
The DNA here is from genome assembly GCA_900660155.1 of Hofstenia miamia. NCBI lineage: Eukaryota > Metazoa > Xenacoelomorpha > Acoela > Hofsteniidae > Hofstenia > Hofstenia miamia. The sequence continues at coordinate 7,353 of CABFPE010000884.1, read as the reverse complement.
GGTTTGACAATCTAATACCCTCAATTTAGGCTGCTATCATAAAATATCAAAGTTTTTCAATGTTTGACAGAGTTGAAATTCAACCATATTTTGTTATTGCTTTCACCAATGATCCTGGAAATGATACTTGTGAAATAATCGCCTATATCAAGTCATGAGTAGAAAATACAGGTTTCACTGCTGTAGTGGAGGGAAAGGGGATGGACTTTTAATCGGAATTGAATGCCAAGTTGCGAAAATGTCAAGCAACATCGGCTGCAATTGTGTTATGTTTCTTTATGTTGAGATAAGTCTTGACCTATGACAGAAATATATGGCCTACGACAATAATATATGGAAATGTATGTGCTGTTATTATAATTTAGTAAATCAGTTGCTCTATAAAATTGACTTATTATTTTGTAAGCGTTTATGTATTTGTTTTATAGCTTGTTCTCAGCACTAGAGCATCGTTTTATATTGCTTAAATGGATGATTTGAAAAATGGATGGTCATATTTTAGGGCATATTTAACTAAATTCCGGCATATTTTGTCATAAAAATAAGGTCATATTTTGTATTTTTTAAAGTCATATTTCTGGTTGCCCAATAATAATTGAACATTATATTATCAGTTATCCGGTATATACAATTCACTATCCGGATCCCATCCCTAAAATGAGGTATGTCTCATCTTTTTATAAATGAAACTTCTTATATTTTAATCTTTTCCCTAGACTTTTGTGGAAAACATATAAAAATGTTGCGATTGTTGACATAACTAACAACGATTTATCAATATGTTCAATACTCAGATATTTTATTATTAAGTGGGCATAGCAAAATTTAACTGCCAAGTTTGCATTGAAATCGATTATTGCAATTAGCCATTGGCATGTAAACAAACCGTAAGAAAAGGGAACCGCAACAAGAGCCTTTATATTCTGCTACTCTTTTATCTAAACATTTTATAAAAAATAATTCTATATGAAGATACAATTTGTGTTTATTTTGATTTGTATATGTATTTTTACAAGGTCTACAAACCTACTGGAGTTTCACTAAAAATGTTGACAAGTTTTTCCACGAATTTCATTTAAAATGTTGCTAATTTCTTTTACTATAACAGTTTATGTAAGTTTTTAAGAAAAAAATGTTATTTAGACAGTGCAATAATAATACTATTTTTTGAAGCAACCCCTCTTAAAATATTGCCCTACCGCCAAGGTATCATATATGTCATGTTTCATAAGTTTTTCCTATTCATACCGCCATCGGTAATATAGTAATATAAGCATTACCCCAACAATTTTTTTCCAGTATTGCAATCGTCTTTTTTATCGTTTGAAAACACATCACTTTTTATCTTATATATTTAATTACTAAAAATTTCTGCCAAACTACGCCAACTTACATTAGCACAAAGTAAGTGGGAGTTTTCAGAAACGCTCTTTGATTGTAACATACAAAATTGGTGTTAGAAGTATTTCACCGGCCAACGATGCAGGGCTAAATAAATTTATAGTTTTTTGTAATTTGCAAAGTTTGTTTTCAAGTGATTTTTTCTTGTATTTCAAATACCAAATAAGACATTAGGCCCAAGACCGGCCCGACCCAATTTGCTCTGACGAAAATCCAGCCCAAGCCCCACCCAACTTTAGGCCACACCCAATTCCAACTCTGCGTTTATGTAAGACCCTGGTTACGTTTCTGCAAGAGACTTTAATGCTACTTTTCAAACACGGCCGAGCCTGACCCAAATTTGCCTATTAATGCTGTCTTACAACTCCATGGAGATGGAAACTACCCATACGGACACCAACTTCCAAATAGTTATGAACTCACATTACAATATGTACATTAACTACTACTTTAGTAGACTTGAATATAAGAATACTATCAGTAGCATTAAAGAATTGATAACCAATAATCACCAGCCTGTGATCGTGTTGGGGAACTCGAATTTTCACTTTTTTCCTCAAGATGATAAAAATTCAACCACTTTGAAAAATGTCACTGTTTCAGGTTGGCACTTTTAAACAACATTTATTAGACCAGTTGCCTTAATTGACTTCTCTCCTAAATGTACCCGCTACTCACTCACGTATTGATCACTATTTTGTAACTAGTAATATCAATTGTCTAGCAGTGAGGTCCTTACCTGGGTGGCTTCCCCCCCCCTAAACTCATTCACTGGATTTGTAATTTTAGGCCCTCCAGGGTGTCTAAGCTCCGAAACCCATGAGTACTGGCATAAGGAAATAAAAGTTATACTCAATAACGATTTTCAGCATTCCATCCGAAAGGACTGGACCCATGTTAAGGAGAAAATACTGAACCTCCTGATATGCAAACAGAAAAGGCTTAAGTGCCCAACAAGGTAGGACCATCAATGAATTAAATAGGTTTCCTTGGCCAATTCGTGATAATCTCTATATTGATTTTTATTGGTCTTTTGATTTAACCATCACTTTTTGAATGAATCCTGAATACCAGTGCTTAGCTGAGAATCAACTTGAATACATTAATAATAGTATTTATGAAATCGATAAGGGAAACAAATGTGATTTTATGGCGTTTATAAAGTGCTGTTTATCTAAGTCCAAAAATTTGCTTCTTTGACGGCAACTACAAGCAACCTATAAAATCAAAGATAAATAGTCTTTAGCCACCTGGCTAATACTTACCTCCATGTGCGAACCCGGCCTTTTTCGAGCTGAACGCCACTGTCATCATGTCCAGAAGAACATACACTAATTAGTAGCCTACTGGTAAAGGACAAAATTCAGGATGCAATTGTTAGTCTAAAAAATTTGCGAGGATTAGGCGACCTGAATTCGGTTTTTTACAAACGCTTTATTAGCTTCCTAGTGAAGCCTTTACTTTGCTACTCAATAGTATGCTTTCCAAGGGCCATATACATAACAGTATTTCAAATGCAATAATAAAACTTATCCCCAAATGGGGAAAAGGTCCCATTTCATTCCTTAATATGGACCAAAATATTATTTACTATGTTGTTAGCAATAGGAGCACCAAGGTTGTACACAGATATATCCATCCGAGCAAACTGGGTTCATTAAGGGTCGGACAGGCTACAGGAATGTTAAAAAAATTAGGAATGTCATTAAAGTTGCCAAACTTAGGAAGCTTTACGCAGATATTGTTTAAGTAAACTATATGACTTCTCAGTCACGATTACATTTCTAATATCTCAGAAAACAGGCACTTTCGATCTTTGATTACCAAACTAGTTAGGATACTCTATAATAATAACTTGATTAAAATAGATGGTTATCTAGTCAACGCGATTCTCTTAGGACGAGGTTGCCCTTTGTCTTGCTTTCTGTTTAAGCTAGCTATCGAGCCTCTATTTGAATGAATTTCGCAATTATATCAATATCCAAGGTTAAATGCTTCAGTTAGGTGAATGGGCATATCAGTGTAAAACCTGGCCCTTTCTGACGATCTTACCCTTATGATCACGCAAGCAGTATTGAGCATATGCTATCTACATTGGAAGGGTTTAGAGAGCATTCAAATGAACAAGTTAACGGCACTTAATCCTCCTTTACAAGTCTGAACTTCGTCCAATTGTGGTGGACAACTTTTTCGAACAATCGTCAATGTATCAAAATTATCGCTGTCCGCCTCAAATACCAATAACAATAACATAACCATAGCTAATATTGCTCATTGTCCTAGCTTTATCAGAAGTCTGAAGATTTCACTTTATGGTAAAACTAAGCCCATTAACTCGCTTATTGTCGGCAATATTGGACATTTGCTCAGCCACTAAGTCCCGTCTAACCATAAACCCATACAAGTTGCCATCAACAATGTGACACAGAGGCCATCCAATCCAACTAATTTCATGATCAATGATATTATCTCACCTAATGAGTCGCATCCTGTGCAATTTTCTCACATAACATAAATCATTCTGTTGAAATATTTCTTTCTGATATTTTTATACCTTACTCCCTTAGAAATTCGTCACTTTTTTCACTTGATTCTTGCATAAGTTAGAAAATCTCAAATTCCAAATTAGTCCATTAATTGCAAATATGGATGTAAAACGGATCTTCTCAGTATTGCAGTGTTTCTGAGTTAGGTTGTGCGGCTATAAAAAGAGATTGCAGGGGTTATTCTGCATCGCATCTCGGCCTCTTTGCCTAAGATCACGCTACCTTTGATCTTAAGAGTCTGATTTTTGCTTTGGTCACAGACCATTATCGTCCAGCAGAGGAAGGCGCCTCTGCTCTGTTAGCCTGATTTGTTTAAACGTGTTTGGTAGTAGTTTATACTACGTTCCCACGAATCGCGTCTCCGCCGTCTCAATCTTACACTGAAAATATTTGTTACTGTTTACTCTGTTTACTGGTATTTCTACAGCTGACTAATACACGCGCTAGAAGTGCATATACAGAAAAGTCATCGAATATTCTTAGTGGAGACAACAGTTGGTTGGCCCCCAACTTCAGTGTTACAACAGGCTGTTGCTACAAGCTGTTTTTGGGAAGATACTCCTCTACAAAACTGGTACTCTTCTACTAAAGGTACTCTCCTATTGCTTCGTCATCTCAAGACAAGGGTATATTTTTGTATGTGTACTATATGCCTAATTCTGATAGTGAGGTAAGGTCCCCATCCCCTGTCTTAGGTCCCACCGGCCCCGCCCCGTCCCCAGCCGTGTCCCCAGCCGTGTCCCNGCTGTCTCAATCTTACACTGAAAATATTTGTTACTGTTTACTCTGTTTACTGGTATTTCTACAGCTGACAAGTACACGCACTAGAATTGCATATACAGAAAAGTCATCGAATATTCTTAGTGGAGACAACAGTTGGTTGGCCCCCAACGTCAGTGAAACAACAGGTTGCTGCTTGAAAACTGTTATTGGGAATACTCTTCCACTGCTTCGTCATCTCAAAGACAAGGGTATATTTTTGTACATATACTATATATGCCTTCTGATAGTGAGGTTAGGTCCCCATCCCCCGTCCTAGGACCCCCTAGACCTGCCCCGTCCCCAGCCGTGTCACCTGCCCCGTCCCCAGTCA
>CABFPE010000883.1:233024-261630 GCA_900660155.1 Hofstenia miamia | reverse complement strand
TTACCACGCCAATAGAAGCGGATGCCCTTGTACGAAATCTGGCTGACCACTGATCAAGAAATCACAATCTGACAATAATTGCTTAGTTAAAATAAAAGCATACTTTACGATCTGTGGATCTAAATTCTTTAATAATTGCCGAAAATTAACATTTCTTGACCTAAAAATCCTGATCACAGCATTGGATTTCCTGATTTCAAATCTAATCGAATACAAATATATCAGGCATTACTTAAAATTTGTGATGAGATTGAAGTGATATTAATTTACTTTGTATGTTATCATAGGCAAGATATAAACTTCACAAAAAAATCATCTGGAAAATGCATTTTTGTAGTAATTCAATAAAATAAAATCAGGTCAAAACAAATATCATGTTTTAGAAAGTATTCGGACTTTGTCCATTAACCAGAGAGCGGAAAATAGCAGTATCATAAAATTACATAAAAATATGTTTAGGAATAAGGATTGGAATTTAAGTTCAACAGTCTTCAATAAATTCTAAGGCAAATTGAAAAACAATTTGTTTTATATATAAGTTAATATAAATATTTGGTACAGTATCACACAGTTTAAGAGTTTCAGAGAAAGCTCCAATAAGTATAAAGTAAGCTGCTATAAGCTGATCTATTAGTAAATTTTATTTGTACATGCACACAACAGTAATTCGCTCACCAAAATTTAACAAAGCATATCTGTACACACGTCTTAATTTACAGCAAATAAAAAATAAACTCAAAATTCCGACGTTTGATACAAGTAGAGAACAATTTTAGAAGAAAGCATTTGTAAGGATATATGGATACCGGAATTCAAAGCGAAAAATTTAACAGCCTGCATGTCCTCGCAAAATTTATGGAAGAATAATTAAGGTTTATTTCCTTTAATTTCTCTATTTATGTTTGAACTAAATTGGTTTTAGTTTCAATTTCTACATTTTTGTACATAATTATATTTGTAAATATTGTTTAACTCATTTTATAAATAATATAAAGTTGCAAGTCATTTCATTGTTGCCTGCACGTAATCAGCGGTAATCAGCAGGTCGGTTAATTTGTTAAATTTTATCAACGGGCGTCTGATTAGCAAGCCTGATCTTGATTACGTCCCGTCGTTAATCAAATTAATCCTTAATTGCCTATGATGAGTGCGAAGTATATAAATAGCAATGCATTAACAGATGAATTCATTCGAAATGATATACCTCATGAACTTACCACGCACTTCAACAGCAAACCGTCCTATGAATGCATTTATGATTTTTTCATCGGAAAAAAGAAGGAAGATCATTCAAGAAGGGAAAGCTGTTAATCACTCGGAATTAAGTATTGAACTCGGGAAGCAATGGAAAGCATTGTCAAACGCGGAAAAGCAATATTTTTATGAAAAGGCTGCTGGGCTGAAAATGAAGCATAGATTGGAAAACCCTGGGTATAAATTTAAGCCTCGAAGAGGAAATCCCAGGAAGTCTCTTAGTTCAAGCAGTCTAATCAGAACTCTACAAAAGTCCAATAGCAAGCGCCCGAGTAATTTTATTAGTCCGCCAAGGCCAAGTATTCCTGAACATTGGAATAAATCACCAGTCAAGACATCACCTTATTTATCTTCATACAACATCTTTCTACCTAAGCATCCTGGAAAAGTAATTGACCCTGTTATCGAAGAATCTCTATATATTCCAAATTTGTGTTCCTGTGACGATCTTCCTCAACTTCCTCTTCTTTAATCTTCATCGCAGTACCTCTTTAATCTTCATCGCAGCTACCAATTTCGATCCAAACATGTTAAAAATTTATATATTTAACAACTAAGCAGTACCGACTTTAAGGGATGGTGAATGCCATGGCCCCCGCTCTAAGCAATTATTACAGAACAATTATTATTAAATTTATGAAAATTAGAATTAAATTTTTCACAATTTGAACTTAACAATTTTTATTGCTAGTTGCATTTGAACATTAGAGTATATACTTTAATAAGTACACTGTGATTTACAACAAATAAGGCTCTTTTCGTGTCTAATGTTTTAATTGAAAGATATTTGTGATCTACCCTATACAGAGAATTTCTAAGTGGTTCGAACCTGCTATCAATTGAGATTTATGCATAGGTGTAGCTAGGGGAGTGAACAGAGCCATGGCCCTAAATGTTCAAAGTTTGAATTCCGAAGTTGAGGATTTTGTTGAAAATATTACAAAACTTGAAGAAAATTATTTTGTGTGTGTTATTCAGATTGAAATTACTCCTTAAATATTTTTCTAGCTACACCACTGGATTGATGTAGTATGAAATTTAGATTTTTCGAATCTAATAAATATTAATATCTAGGAAAATAGAACAAATACTAAGTCTTTATAAATTTGTAGTAATAAGTGGCAAATAACAAATATAATTTAATTCAATTAGATTCCAAAAACTATGAAAATTATTTGATAAATTTATTACCTTCTAGAATTATATAATTGTTTTTTGTTCTATCATACTTCTTTTATGTATAACACGTTTTTACAGTTTCTTCAATTTTTCTTTCAATCTGAGATTTGATTAGGGTATGGGACAAATTATGCACATCTATATTAAGTAAAATGATTCTCTTTAGAGTACTGTAGCGATATTTTAAATTGCTAGATTGTATTCAAAACAATGATTTGCTCCAAGGTGACTTAAAGATACTTTCCCGTTTAACATTGCTCTACAAAGCTAAAGTGACTTGAAGATACTTTAAAATACTAAACGATCTCTAAAAATGTATAATTGCTTACTATGTTTGAAATATCCTCAAGTTGCAATGTATACACTTACTGAAATTGCTTTTTTGATTTAGTACCAATTGCTTAAACTGTTGGGATGCAATTATACACAATGGCCTATAATTATATTATCGAGTAAAAATTTTATAATTATATTTATTTTGCAATTTATATAACTTCCCAACACACACAGCATATGCAAGAACAGATCTATTAACTTTTACAACATCTAAATAAGGGCGCAAACCCACACTATACCAGGACGTTGCTAACGTGAATTTTTCATTTAACTTATGCGCATATTTTGCCCCGGGCCCCGCGCTGGCTAAGGCCTGCTCTGTTAACTAGGCTTTTTGATCTCATACACATTGAAGAGGATTCGAAATTGAAATCAGCAAAAATCATTAATTAATTGCACATGAATGTCAGAAAATTCTATAATTATTACAAATGCATGTATAAAATTTGAAAACTTCTGCATGATGTGATGGGATTATTTCGGGTTAAATTCTCTGCCGTTTTTTTAATTATAGCTCCACAAAATGTATGATTTTCTGTACAAGCCGGTAAGGACTAACTAAGAAAGAAAGCAAATTTTGTCATGTTGCAAAATGCGGTTATTGACAATTTTTTGGTAAGAAGTGTGGACAAAATAAATAGCCAATTAAATAAGAAGTTCAGTGCAGAGCTACTATTTCTAATGCTACCACCAAAATGTCTTTGACTAACTGATTGGAAATCATGTTTTTAGAACAATAGCTTTGATGCACGTACATTCTTCTAAATAATTAGTATTTAGTCAAGTTTTTAATGTAGAACCTACTTTTTTAATTAAAAGATATTTGTGATCTACCATTTACATAGAATGGGTAATTGATGTCTAACTGCTATCAATTGAGATTGATACATAGGTGTAGCAAGGGGAAGCAAACGGAGCCATGTCCGCCTCCAAATTTTCAAAGTTTGGATTCCGAAGTTAAGGATTCTGTTGAAAATATAATAAAATTTTTAGAAAATTATTTTGTTTGTATTATTTAGATTGAAATTGCCCCCACTTTTTTTCTGGCTACGTTGCTGGCTTAATGTAGCATGAAATTTAGATTTTTCGAATTGAATAAATAATTTAGTAAAATTGAGCAAGTAAGAAGTCTTTATAAATACGCGCAAGAACTGCTTAATATTAAGCACTCTTTGATACGTGATAAATAAAATATATGCTTTAATTCAATTAGACTTCAAAAACAAGGAAAATTATTTGATAAATGTATTACCTTCTAGAAATATAATATAGCTTTTTGTTCTATCGTACTACTATGTCTTTTCCTTTTACGTTTACCACGTTTTCTACAGTTGCTTGAATTTTTTATGCAATCTAAGATTTGATTAGGTGATAAAATATACACAACTATATTTAGTAGAAGGATTCTCTTTAGAATAACGTAAGGATGTCTTAAAACATTAGACAGTTTTCAAAACAATGATTTGCTTTAAGGTGAATTAAAGATACTTTAAAGTTTAACATTGCCTTCCAAAGATTTAGTTTATTAAAGTGGCTTGAATATACTTTAGACTTACTGACATTACTCATTTGATTTAGTACAAATAAAGTTTCAACTGTTGGAATGTAATTATATACAATGATCTATAATTTTATTATTGAGTTAAAATTATATAATTAAATATATTTTTCAAGCTATATAATTTACCAAAACATCATATACAAGCACAGATCTATGTACTTTTACAACAACTAAATATGCCCACATTATAATACAGGACGTTGATAGCGTGACTTTAATTTTAACATGTATGCATATTTTGCCTCGGGCCCCGCGCTGGCTAAAGCCGGTCCTGCAAATAAGCATACGTAATTTTCAAAATAGCTAAATTGCAAGTATAATACAATTATAAGTGGAATATTAATGAACTTACTATATTCTGCAAATTGTCGATGCTTCCCAAGCCTCTATTCTTCCTAGCTACAAAAAATTTCAACAGATTATTTCATTTACATTGATTTCATCTTACATTTAATAATTTTGTTTTGTATTAAGCATGTCAAGCTAATGATTAGACGTTCTTAAAAAATTATTATGGGATAAAATTGTGGACATGCAGATATGTCCTTAATTTAAAATTGTTCTGTAGAAGTCATCACAGATTTTGAAAAAGCCTTAGTGAAAAGAGGGTTAGTTTTACTGGCCAGCATCGAGTATTTTTTAAAGGCTTGTAAGATTTTCAGGCTTTCTTTAGGACAAATCACCAGCACACTTTTAAAATGCAATCCACCAATTTCCGTTTGATTGCTTATTAATATTCCACTTTATTGGAATTGAAGTTTGACTCAATTTTCGCAAATTTGAAACCATTGAAAATTTAAATGCCATCTTGAAAACGTCTGCTTTTATAGATTAAAACCCTGTATGGAAAGGTAAACGATGCGATTCTTAAGTGCATTTTCCTGAGTAAAAACCGTTTTGAAGTTGGCCACGTTTGAAATTGTATTACACAACAGGACGCAACACAACAGATTCATGCATTTCTTTGTAAAATGTTCACTAAAAAAGTGCCTCAAGGACTCCAAATTCTTAGCTATTCTTCTTTCATCAAATTTTTTAAGTAGTAAAATATTCATTTTGAATTAGAGTACTGCGAGACAAGGGCCAAAAAACAAAACGACGACTGGACCAATATTAATTAATCAATGTATTTGCTTGTATTTAGTAGAATATTTACAATTTTTTATATCTCTCTAAGCTAAGCTATGTCTGTAATACCTCAATTCAGTATTGAATTTGATAGCTAATGATGATTTTAACATATTTAATTTCATTACCGAGTCAGAAATAGATGAACGGGACTAGGACCTGTTTTTTCAATGGTTATCTTTCTAGGCCAAGTATCGAAGGCACAATCACAACGTGATATTTCTTCATGTAGATTGACAACAATGCGTATTCAAGGAGGACATGGTGGGATGTCCGCTCGTTGGGTTTTCAAAATTGATTTTCCTCTTTTAAATATAAAATTTTTCCACAAAAAATTAACAAATTTTAAACTAAGATGGTGAAATGCATTTATGGTCGATATTTTAAAAAAATTTTGAAGAGCGGTCACTCACTTCATCAAGACTGAGATGCCCCCCTACATCAAAAATTCTGCCTACGTTCATAATTGAAGATCAACGGCATGTGACCACGTCTTTCAACAGAAAGATTTGAGCACGTTGAATTGCTATGTTTTATTTAGAAACACTATGAACTGTAAAAAAATAAATACGAACACAATTTATCAAGTACAATTGAGTAAAAATGATTAGTAAAAGATAAAATCCAATATCATTGCACTCAAGCAAAACTTCATTCTGCTTACAAAAAAAGAAATACTAATAACGCTGCGCAAAAGGCGAAAAAACCCAAACATTTACAAGAACTGTATAGTGAAAATATAGTAAGCTTTTTTAACTATGCACTGGTTAACGCAAAAGACTTATGCAATGCCAACATATTTGTAAAATTTTCAGGGCAGTTTAGACTTCATGCTTAAAATTCTTAAGTTGGTGCAAATAATTGTCTAACAATTTCATAAAAAGTGTTTTATATCAGTTATTTTCTCTAAGGATGTTCTAAGTGTGTATTCATATTAATAACTCGTGGGAATTTACTTCTTTAGTTACTTGGCATAAACAGAAATTATGTGCTTACTAATTTATTAGGAATTTGAAAATGTAAAACATAATATTACAATCAGATTTCTTTTATGTAAGGAAAAATAGCGAATTTTGGGACGCTGGGTTTTATGTCCACACAACACAACACACAAGGGCAAGCCTGCGTTCTTGGGATGATAGTTTCGCGCTGCATCAGCAAGGCGTATATCGCCTTTACACGGGGCCTCTAAAGCTTGATTTAAGGCTTCCTGCCCATAGCTTGCAAGTAAAAGATTGGCCTGGAATAACCTATTAGACAATAAGAAATCCATAAAAATCCAATCCAAACTGATGAAAAGATTCATGTGCTTATAGATGAAAGAACTAGTTTTCCAGATTCGATCAAGTTATCAGTAGAGAAAGCAATGATCGACAGCGTATTTAAGGGATAGTCGCAAAGAGAATCACAGCTGTAAACAGTTTTATGTATGCAAGGGCATGGGGCGTGCTGAAAAAAGTAGTTCCCATGAACCTCATGAGTAAATGAAGACGACAAGATAGAAAACCAACATGGAAATGTAAAATTATGAATAAACTGCCTAATATCAAAAAGCAGATAGGTAAGATTAAAACAGTATAGGATATGTGTGGAGTAGGCAAACTGAAGTTTATGTAACTACATGAAGGAGAAACTGAAGAAAAACCGGTCAAGAGACAATATGTAGGTTGAAATCCTAAAGGATAGATTCTACAATGTACCATGTGCAAGAATAAATTCTGCAGCAAAAGTAGGTGAGTTGGGTAGTATTAATCTGGTAGAGCAGAATGTTGCTAGCAACAGAAAAGATTTCAATATATATGGAGGTGTTGATAGGTTGTACATGACAGCAAAGATAGAAATGTCTATAAGTAATGAGGCAGAAGTAGAAGCAGAAGGATATGTAGTTAATCAAATTATGGGATCACTTGTAAGTTGGTCTAAGACTGAGAAAATTAGAACAGAGAGTGAGTTGAAAGAAAACGGCCGGTCCGTGTCCATTTGCCCGTTGTATTCCCTGCCTAGTGCCCACCACTTGTTATCCACTGTGCCCGAAATCAAAAGCTTTAAAAACCGACAGAAATTAAAAAAGACATTAAATTAAATTTTGCAAAGTACACTAAGAAACGACTCTCAGTCCCCGGCAGCCGCAAAGCAGAGGGTGCTAAGAATCTCCGGGTTCCCAAAATTATACCAAAGGAACAGCACAGATAAAAACAGAAAAGCTCAGTGAACGGATTAAAATCATGAAAGGAATACGCCAGGGTGATACATTATCACCAGTAATGTTTACAGCAGTTGTGGAGAAGATCTTCATGAGGATGGACATCGAAGCCGGTATTAACATCAATGGAGTTAGACTAAGTGATTTAAGATTTGCAGATGACATCACATTGTTTACTGAAAGTGAAGAGAATCTGAAAGAAATGCTGGAAGAATTGAACAAAGAAAGAAAAAAAGATGGAATGAAACTGAATAAGAAGAAAACCAAGATCATGTGTAATGAGGTGGCTAGGAGAAGACCAAGAACAGGGTAAAGATAGACGCAGAGCAGTTATAGGAAGTCACTGAACACAAGTACTTAGGAAGACTGATAACATCCGGTAATGAACTGAGTAAGGAAATAGGTGAGAGGATAACATCAGGATAGAGAAGATTTGGAGACTATAGCCATTTTCTGAGAAATATAAAGATCCCTACTTGCCTGAAAAGGAAATTCATGGATACGGTCATCTTACCAGCTATGACCTATGGAGCAGAGATATGGACATTAACAAAACACATTGAGAGGAAGTTTGCTGTAGCCCAACAAAGCATGAAAAGATCGTTATTGAACATCACAAGGAGAGACAAGATCAGCAACGAGATAATAAGATCGAAAACAGGGGTGATAAATATAATAGTAAGAGTGAAGTGCATGAAAGGACAGTGGGCAGGACATGTAGCCAGAATGAACAACACCAGGTGGGCGAAAATAACATCAGAGTGGACACCCAGAGATGGAAAACGACTAAGAGGAAGACCCAAAAAGAGATGGAGAGATGACATCGAGGAAGCCGTTGGCAGTCAATGGATGAGAACGGCCCAGGATCGAAGTGTATGGCGCAAGTTGTGGAGGCCATCTGCCAGCAGTGGCATAAACGGCTGAGATGCTGATGATGATGATTATTATATTTATAATCAAACGCAAATACATCTAAAAGAAGACTTTAAAAGAAACATGTGCAAAACAGAAGTATTCAGGTAGTTTCTTGGAAATATTGTATGTTGTCTTATAAGACAACAGGCGGCCCATGCCCGCCTCTTCACTTCATGCCTGTGGGCTTCCGGTCGCCCGACTACAAGGAGGTATACCAGAGATGGCGAGGAACATATAGTCAAATAAGATTTAGGCAGAACAATGCTTGGAGAATACTAGAAAAATGCAGAAAGCTTAAATAGCAAAATTTCACTAATAAAGGTACTGAATGACTATATTTTCAGGTACTATGATAAGTATGATTCATTGGAGCTTTAGGTCAATTCCATAACACCACGTAAAGAATTGATTTTTGTCAATTTGAAAAATAATTTTGTGTTTTAGCAAGAAAACATTTCAAGTCACTCGAAAATTGCTCGATATTAAGAAAATGGATTTTTCTTCTCGTATATCATTGAAATACTGTTAGAATTATCTTTTGGATAAAAAATTCATCATAAAATTCATCATCTTAGCCGCCATTATGAAGTCAGAAATTTGGTTTTCGCAATTCAAATAGTTTAGTATAAACACTACACTTGTGAATAGGTTAATATTGAGTGGGTTTGTTACTATATGCAATTTTAAGCTTATTTGCTTCATAAACCGTTAAGTAGGAAATCAACTTTTTCAAACCAACTTAATTTTTCTAAATGTGATTTTGGTTTTGATTTCTCTACCAAAGCATTCGTGTATTATTCTTCAATTGCGAGAAATTGCTTAAAATGTAATTTTTTTTGCAGATGAAAGAGTGAAATGTACAATAGCAAACAATGAAAAAAATAAGTTGGTGTGGGAAATCGAAAAATGGTGAAAGTTGATTGGAGCACTAGAAGAGTAGTAGAAAAACCTAAAAGGTATATCAGAAGTTAGTTTTATAAAAGTGCTTGGGATCTGAGTAAAGGAATCGGAAAAATTAGGAACAGCAGGAGGTCCAAGGAGGGCTCTGAAAAACTTCATGGAAACTGGTGAATTTCCCAATTCGAGTCAGCACTAAAGTCAAATTGACAAGTACAAAAATTAATATTAATGATTCATATGTTTGGCACTGCGTAAGGAAATGGGCATTTTTGTACACAATATTATACGGGGTCCTTATTTATTAATTTTCATAGGCTGGACCACACTGTGCTTAATTTTTTGAGTGTTTTTTGCCAAAAATAAAAAAATCGAAAATTTTGACTTCATCAACTCATGTGAACAATGTTTGAAGAATCTCGGTGTTAATTTTTGGTAGTTTGTTAGAAACAATTTCACGTACTTTCACTTTTTTACAAATGTGTGCATATTCGACTGAATTTTGATGGTTTTTTTTTCTCAACTTGGTAGAAAATTTCGTATTTTTTGCTTGTCAAAGTTATCAGGGACCCACCACCTAGTAAACTTTACACAAAATCTATAGATTTTTTCCAATGGTGGAATATTATTTCTTTTCATTTTGCTGACGATTTCAAAGTATTTCATGGTTTAAAAAATAAAAATTGCTTTCAAGATTTAAAATAATTATTTAAAAAATATAGTTTTTTGATGATTTTCAATTACTTAATGATAGTTTCTTTCGCAAGAGACTCATCATTATAAAATTTGAAGTGAAGATTCATGAACATTTATGTGAAGTTAATTTAATGGAATATCGCTGAAGGCTCCATTTCTAATTGGCATAAAATACAAGACCAGCAATGGCATGTTACGCGCTAGACTTACAAATAGCGTTATGCAGTTTTATAAAACAATATCAAGGCTGCCGTAAACATCAGTAATTACTCAAAATATCCTTAAGTTAATGATTTGTTAAAGTATTGGCAACCACATTCTAAAATTCGGTAACATGCCAAATTTGAGCCATGCCAAATCAAATCGCGTTTTCTTATTAACAACTAAGTGCAACTGAGATAATTGTCACCAAACCATTTTTTGACTGCAATAATAGTCGTAATCAATTAGATAAACATGCTAGACATGTTAGATAATTATTGCATATGTGTAGTTAATTGCTTGCGCGTGAAAGACAGAAAGCATTAGAGCTTAATGAGTAGTGACTATCTAGATACTAATTCCAGCAGCTAGTTTGAAACTGAGTTGGAACCCATCAGAAATATTAAGGCTGGGGCTGGTAAATTTAGTTAGTATATTTTGTATGATAGTTAATATATAAGAGTAGGATTATCAATCATTACGATTTACATTGCTGTGGCATTGAACTTCACTTAATATTGAATAATAACGAAGTAAGTAAACAAATAAATATATTTCGGATTTTCCCGCTAAATCCAAGCATAATTGTTTTCTCCTCTCGTAAGATGTGTCCAACTTCTCAACTGACATTTGCGTTTGAATGTGTTTGAAACCAAAAATCCCTCAAATATTTTGAGTTTCCCATCATATATTAGAAAACTACATGCGTTCAAGCTTCTATATTTTTATGGATTTTTTTAAAATTTTCAAGTGTAAATCCGACATGATCAATTTTCTTTATTGTAAGCAACTTCTGTTAATCTCATAACTATTTACTACCATCAAAAACTAACAAAATTTATGAGATTCCAAAGAGATAAATTTAAGTATTATTCCAATTGCAATGCAGTACCCTACTGAAACAATAATATTTTCTGAACCTTTAGATTTTTATTGGATTTTCTCTAATCAAAATATTCCCTACTTATCATATAAAACAAGAAATAATTGTTTTTAATTTTGACCGGTAAACGGCTGGTAATGTTGACTTCCCTTCTTGATATTTCCAAGCGGTTGCAGGCTGGTAAATTGCTGACCCGCCGGTAGCCGGTTCCACTCTGGTTTGAAATTCATAGAGGGTTGTTCGGTTACAATTTTAATTTTCCACGGAAACTGAACAATGGTTTTTTACAAAAAACTTAAACCAAACCAAATTAAATCTTTCGTATTTCAATACAATAATTATTTCATAAAAATATGAAAAGAAGGTAGAAGAAAATGCAGAGTTTTTGTCTCATTGACTTTAGATTGAAAGAGCTCGTCTGTAAAAAATTATAAAACTAATAGGGTAAACCGGAGTTAAATGGTGGATTTCTTCGGAAATTATATAAATATATATGGAGTGATTCAATAACTAAAATCAGCACTTTGTGGGAAAATTAATATATGACTTTAGTTATGCATGTACACGTCCTGTGCATCTATTTGTGGTTGCTAAGAAATCGTGAATAATCGAAAAATATTTACCTAGTGGGTAAAAAGGTTTTTATGAAAAATGTCACTCAACCGTTTTTAAAAATTTGGCCATTCTATGCTCTTTTTTGGTTAACAACTTCCGTGTGGTGTTGTTACAAACTGATCGCAACCTGTTTCAATGCAGTCATAAATGAGAGTAGGAAAATCAGAAAGCCCAGTTTTTCTATAATCTGTTCAAAATCAGAAAAATATTGAGTGATTCATCGACAGTTGAAAACTTGAGTTCTGGCCGCAGAGATATTCTTAATTACATGAAGAGCAAAAGCATGACTTCTTTTCTTAAAGCGCAACCACCAATGACTAAACCTCATTCGCCCGCTCTTGGATGCCATGATTCTGAAATATCTCAAAATATCAATTTTTTCTTCGCCCCAAAAAATTGACATATTTCCAAGCAAACTCCAAACAATTAAAGACAGATAAAGGAAATATTCATTCTACCAAAATATAGATGTTTTGTCAATTCTGAGCTTATACTAGAGTGAAAATGGTCTTCGTCCCAGCAGAATTGTTGTTTTGATTCTTCAAGTGCCTTTTTAGGATTATAGGAAGAACTAAATAGTAGGTGCAAGCGCCTAATAACCTCGTTCTATTGCGGCCCTCTTGTAGCTATGAGCCATTTAAAAATGTTTGAAATAAGCAACCATTCTTCCAGATCAAGAAAAATTTTGCCGTTGAAAAACCTATTATTCTTGTTTTTTAATTTAAGTTGTATTTCGTGTGTTTAGGAACATGATTGCAGCACGTTTTAAATAAAGTTAGAATAAATTAAACTGGTGGCTCACAACTTGTGTGAAAGTTTAGCCTACCATGCAAAATAAATAAAATTCATTCAAAATGGTACAAGTGTCACAGTCAATGAAATTCGTGAACAGTATTGGTCAGCGGTTGCTCACTTGCTTTATAAAAGGAAATTAAAATACACAGTTTGGCCCTCCTACATTTAAACCAGTTTAGCCTATCCTCTGTTTCTAAACCAAGAAGAGATGTTTTATTCCAAATTGAGCCCACTTAAATAAATTGTTTCCAAATTACTACTTACAATTTTTATTTAAAATTAATCATAAATTAATTTAAAAAAGAATCAGCATGATAACTTGTCTATTAGTCATAAATTATAATAAATTCAAGGTAATATTAAAGTACTTATCATTATTAGCGAAAATGCTTTAAATGATTTAAACATTCTTGTAAATTGAAATTTTAAGCGTGGAGGTACTATTTTAGCCAATGCTACCTTTGAAATCATTTTATTAGAAGATTATCTCGCTATCTGAAGGCAGGGGTGTAAAAAAATATATTTAAATAAATTGTTAATGGAAATAAATATATTTTATTGTGAAATTTCTGAATTAAATAATTTAAATATATTGCATATATTGTGCTCAAAGAAAAATATATTTCACTACTTGAAAAGTGAATAGATCAATTTCAAATCCCAGAAACGTTTATTTACACACAAAAATAGTTGAGATTCGGCATTCATTGGTAGAAGTTTTTTTCTGCTATCACACAGAATAAACACTCGGCTATGTCGGAAGTACTAGGAATCCGTTCAAGGCTTGTCGACTTTTTGACTTTCTTGCTGGTTATTGCAGAATCTGCATGTGTTAATGACGCATTACGATACGATGACAGATGCGGTATTTCATTTGCATCAGACGCTCAAGGGAAAATAATTGTGTTCGGAAAAATAAATTATTTTATTGTTTAACTGCGAAAAACAATTATTTAAATATATTTATTGCAATACATTTCACAAATATATTTATTTTTTTCCACCCCTGTCTGAAGGATGATAGCGGGCCATTCATATTTGGCACAATCTGGCCAGCTTTACTCTCTCAAAACTGGCCCGACCTGCAGCCCATGTAGTTTTTCAAAAATTGAACCATTCTGACCAGTAAACCACAAGTAGTCGTAGAAATTTAGATATTATTAATATAAAATTCTTACACTAACTGCCGTTTTCATTATTCAGACTGCTAGCACGGTAAATTTTTGATGCGATGCGGTAGCGTTCGCATCGCGAATAAATCTGACTTACAGTGAAGTTTGGTATTATAGAATTTTTTAAATTCAGTTTACACTGTTTTTGGAAGGGTTCATTGGCTAAGTCCATTCCAGATATGCAATTGATAACAAAGCGCAAACCAGAGCTGCAACCGTGCCTGGTTTTTGAAGGCACAGCCCGGCACGACACGGATTAAAGCATGGCACGGTTGCAGTTCTGGCGCAAACGGCAAAATATTTATGAACTTTATTCAGTAATGGTGTACACAGAAATGACAGAGCATAATGGAATCCACGTCGCACTTTTAATTTTGATTTTTTTTCAGTTGAGCAGTGAAAAATATTGCACAAATTTAAAAAATGATGCATTATAAGAGTTTAGTCTAACAATATATCGGGAGTTTCTGGGAGGACCTTGAACCAATATTGACGCTCCTCTGTTATTCATAAATATATAGGTACAAGTAAAATCCCTAAAGTTTTAAAACTTACTTTAGATATATTGATGCACGAATTTCAAGGATGCCTATACCAAATGTATTCCAAAATCCGCAAAATAGAATTTGTCTATCGTTTTGAATAGTGAATCAATTACATTGCACACAGAACACATGTGTTCAGTTAGCAAAATATGCAACTAAGATAACATTGCAAATGGTTAAGAGCGTAAAGTGATGTCATATATTTGGGCCAATCACAGTAAATTTGGAACAATTAATCGCATTGTAGCTACAAATTTGACATTCGCGTACAAGCATAAATAGAGCAACCCAAAATTTAAAAGGTTAATACAGTTATAATAGTGCTGTTCAAATAAACAATTTATGTTAACAACAGTTAAATTTAATCGTGGGATCTAGATTGAGAAAGGACCATAGCACATTGATAATTGATGTTTAAGGTTGAAGATGGAAATATGTTTTTTTTTGGAATCTATTGGATATGAGACCTTTTTATTGTGAGGACATACAACTGAATCTTAACTTTAATCTTCTATTACCTGAATTTCTTTCCATCTTAAAACATTTCTTAGTTTTCAAAAAGAAACCTCAATCATTAAATGAGTAATTCTTTTTCCTATTTACCAATATCAGAGCATAATGTTTAAATGTATCAAATAAGGCAGATTTGGAATCGGCCGGAAAGTTTAAGTCCGTTACCGGTAGTTGGCCGACAACAGCTAAATGTATTTGTACTGTATATTTAATCTGTGCAGGTATATTTTATATATATATATATATATATATATATATATACAGGCCCGTAGCATACATGGTAGTTAGATAGTAACTACCGTAAATATTAATAAAAAGAGTGATACAATTGCCTCAGGTTATATTTGATTATTGTATTGATGCTGATCTATATTTAAATTATAGTCTATAGTGAAAATTCCTCGGCTTATTAGAAAAATATCTAATGGTAAATACAATTTTGTTTAAGAGCACACGAGTTTAATTTATTTTAATATCCGATCACCAATTCACCATTTCTACGCCATACGCGGCAAAATTATGAATTCCGATGTAGTCAGAATTCATAATGCCTACTACCCGCATATATATTTAATAGCATAAACTCTATCTACACACTTGTTACTTCTAAAGACAATTCCGTTTGGTGGATAATACTGTAAATAAAGAACGCCACTTATGACGAAATTGTGAATCAGTTAGTCAGAATTTAAAATGACTACTCAAAAGCGTTTGATCGTCTCCCTCATTCCATTCTGCTTGACAAGTTACGTTTATTTGGTTTTGATGTGGATTTCATCGAACTGTTCCAGTCCTACCTGACTAATCGCCACCAGTGTGTCAAAATCAACTCGTCTATCTCTTCTCCTGTCCCCGTTACTAGTGGTGCCCCTCAAGGCTCAGTGTTTGCTGTTCTTTTCTTCCTCGTTGCCATTAACGACCTCCCTCATTCTGTTCTCAACTCGTCTTGCCTGTTGTATGTCGATGACACTGCGATTTTTGATTTTGGTTGGTCTTTTGCGTCGAACATTTTTTCTGATCTTGAGCACTTGTCTACTTGGTCCTCTGTCAACCATCTCGATTTTAGCACTACCAAGACATGTGGTATTTCCTTTTCTGTGGCTCCCCCTTCTGATTTGCCTCTACCTGTGAACTTTGCGCCTCATCACACTCATCTTGGAGTTCAACTTGCTGCAAACTTAAATTGGACTGGACATGTGTCTTTGTGTCTCCGCAAAGCTAATTCCTCGCTATTTGCCCTTTTCCGTAATGTTCCTTTTAATACCTCGTCCGCTGTGAAACTCTCTTTGTTCAAGTCCATTCCTCGCGCCATTCTTCTCTACGCGTCTCCTTGTTGGTGGCCTTCTCGTGCTTTGTTCCACTCCATGGAACGTTTCCAGAAACGCGCTTTCAAATGGATTTCCTCTTTGGACTATAAAGACGCTCTGCTGAAATTCTCCACTCTCCCGCTGTCACTCTACTTCCATGCCTGTGATCTCCTTCTGTTCAATCGACTACTGACTCGCAAATTGGATCTTGATCCTTTTGATTTCATTAAGTTCTCCAATTCCTGCTGCACTCGCTCTGATGATGTTGTCACCTTCTCCATTCGTCGTACAAAGAAACATCGCACCCTTCACTCGTTTTTCAATCGTGCTTGTACTGCTGCTAATTACATCTTGACTCGCAACCCTCCAACAGCGATTGATTTCTTTTCCCCGCCACCGAGCTTCAAGAAATCTTTGATGGCTTTCCTCTTTGCTGAGCCCTTCTCCAACTTCGCCTACTCTTCCATTTGCTCCTATTTCATCTCCTGTGACTGTCCTCGCTGCCGTAAAACTTGACTTGTTTTTATTTTCTTGTTGTGTATGCCTTCAGCGGCTAAATAAAGTCATTGATTATTATTATTATTATTACTACCGGTATGCAGGTACCAGTATGCAGGTATGCAGGTATCAGGTGACCAATTCAATTCCGTTTTTCATTTTCATTTTGATCATTTGGAAAGAATAAATAAAAAAAGGAAATTGAAAAACGGAAATGACCATTTTTCATTTTCGCTTTTCAAATTTCATTTTGCCAATTTTTCAAAAGAAAACCAAAAACTGAGAAATGAAACCTGAAAAACGAAAATGAAAAATGAAAAACGAAAATGAAAAATGAAACATTTCAATTCCGTTTTTCGTTTTTTTGATTTTCATTTTGGTTTTTATCTTATGTAATTGCTATGTTGTGATTTTTGAAATCTCAATAATACAAAGAGTGGTTGTTTATCTAATATGGACACCAATTTCTTTCAATTGCATTTGCCGTTACTGTTTATTGATTAAACAATCAATGGGATAGTAATTACATCCGTATTCTAACAACTAAAACGAAAATCGAAAAACGGAATTGAAATGTTTCATTTTTTCATGTTCGTTTTTCATTTTGGGTTTTCATTTTTCAATTTTTTTTCTTTTGAAAAATTGGCAAAATGAAATTTGAAAAGCGAAAATGAAAAGTGGTTATTTCCGATTTTCAATTTCAATTTTCATTTAATGTTTCCAAATGATCAAAATGAAAAATGAAAAACATAATTGAATTGGCCACCTGGTACCTGCATACTCCAGCAAAAAATGAGAAACTGATTTTTTTTCAATCTCTTAGAAACAAAAACAAAACAGTAACAAAATTTATATCAATCGATTTCAAATTAAGTTTTCTATAAGTTTATATAAAATAAATTAGATAACATTGCCTCTGGAGCGCACACATTTAAAAAATCTGTCCTTAATTGAGGCCATCAAGTTCTTCTGCATTCTTGCGGTAAATTTTTCGTTGGACTCCAGTAAATATTGCTTCAGAGTTTGCATATTTTTGGATTTTTCTTTTCCACATCGTCCTTATGATACCCAAATATTTTCTATAGGTGAAAGGTCCGATGAGTTGGCAGACCACTCCAAAATTTGCAGATTTTTTCTCTGAAGAAATTTTGGGTATCTCTCGAAGTATGGGGGTCGCTCCATCTTGTTGAAGAGTCCATCCAGTTCGATAATGGATAAACTTTGCTAAAATATCAGTCTATACTTTGAACTGTCCTCATTTGTGTCTACGGGTACTTTTGTTCATTGGTGCGTGATCACCTAAATGTGTTCGTCCAGAGCATGGCACTTTAATGAGGTGAAAAGACTTGTGTAGTGTCGTTGAAGAGCTTTTGTATTTGAACAATTTTTCTCAGTTTTTTGACCGAGTCTATATGAATTCTGTGTATAACTTTAATCACTTTTCCGTGAACATTTCGGTTTGCTTAGTTAGTTTATTTTTGAATGATAGTTAAAATATATAAAACTAAGCGAGTAGCATTATCGATCATTATTCATTATACTGTTGTAGAATTTGACCTTGTTAGTATATTGAATAATTTATAAGTATACAAATAAATATACTTAAGAATTTATTCGGTAATGGCAAATATATTTACTCCTTTAGTCAGGCTTGCGTTGTGTGAGTTTTTCCATATAACAGCCAACAGCAAAAGACTGTTGTGTCACAACATACAGAACACAACACAACAGAGTAATAAAGTACAGAATACTAAAATTTGGGTAATCTTGTGAACATTAACATTAAACATTTGCATAACGGAATTGAATATGCAGGGTGATTGTTAATGATAGGCAATTGATTTCAAAATTTATGATATTGAATGACTGGGTCGATCTCCAGAACTTTTTGCCATTAGTTTTTTTGTTGGGGATGCCTAAAAGAAAGAGTATACCGTCAAAAGGCGACCAACTCAAGACAGCCCCCAAACAGAAATTCAGTTAAGTGGACCAGATCTTGCCATGCAAGAATGAGCAGTTTGGAAGTTTGTGTAAATACTTGTTTGCTTTCAGGAGAACAGCACATGAAAAATGATGTATTTAAAAAGTAACTAATTAAAACTAGTATTCTTCAAGATTTTTTTAATGCTTTGTTCAATAAAAGTCATCTAATAATTAGAAAGTTATTAAAGATTTTTTGGGCACTCTCATTAAAAATCACTCTTTATAAGAGAATGGGCATGACTTGTATTCGTAAAATATCAACTGAAACAACGTGGCTTCTAAAAATGTCACGATATCAATATTAAGAAGGGAAAAGAATGTGATCGAAAAATTTAATAATACAGTTAAATAGGAAAAGTAATAATTCATTTTCGTAATATTACTATAGTTTCCATGAAGCTATTACTATTGATGATCTTGTGTAATTCATCATCATCATCATCATCATCATCATCATCATCATCATCATCAACAACAACAAGAAAATTTCCAGTTTTATTACAACTAATAGGAAGAACTAAAAACTCTGTGAAACTTACAGTAACACAGATGAGAAGACTTAACTATTTTAAAACTCTATCTAAATTTTGTGTGCGAATTCATTCAGTAGATTTTGCATTAAGAGTGTAAATTTATAAAAATCCTATTACATCACTAATTTTGATGTAAATTTATCCAATGTAATGGGAATTAACTAAATTTGAGTTGTAAGATTTTTAAAATAACGGAAGACATTTATTCAAAGCTTTCAGCATAAACTAAATTGTTAACCCTAAATTCGATTTTTTCACTATAATTTACATAGCATCTATAATTATGGAGATAGTTTTTAGAGTCCCTCTTCACAGCTGAATAGGAGGAAAACTAAATTACTGATGAAAGATTACATGAACATTTGAATTCAGAATAGTTTAGAAAAAATGCATATGAAAGACAAAGATGAATGAAGTATTTGCCAAACAAAGTTAAGATTCGTAGTTATTTTGTTGCTTTAACTTTAAGTATAATTATAGTTTTATATCGAAGTTTTGCTTGAAGCTGAGTGCTTAATAGTTTTGTAATTTATTAATGTTGAAAAAGTTAATTTTGCGATACAGTTAAATTTTCATTCGTTTATATTCTAAAAATGTAATATTTAGTAAAATTTTGGAATTTATGTTTTGCGGGCGGGAAATATTGTTTGCTTGTGTCCGCCCGGACCATTATGAAAAACAATGGCGGCTCGTGCTGCCTGTTCTACACTACCCAAAATCCGCCTTTCTATTAAACATTGACGAGTGACCTAAACTTATACTCTAATTTTTACCAAAAGCATTAGGAACCAACTTGACTTTCAAAAAGATATTAGGCTAATATTTATAATCAAACGCAAATACATCTAAAAGAGAATCTTAACACTTGAACTGGCGAAATTTTGAAATCCCTATAACTCATGTAGGACTCTATTTTGACCCCCATCACAAAAAGAAGAAATATCAGTGCAAATGATGACTAACCCAATTCAGTCCTATAATATTAGCGCACTCTTTCCTGAAAATAAAACATGGTGGTAATTATTTCAAAAATAATTTTCAATTTTTTGAATTCTATTGCATTTTGAATAATGGTAATTCTATTTTTCAGTTAAGCAAAACGGACAATCAGGTATTTCACAAACCCGAGCCATCTAATATTTAATGCGGTTCAGTTGGTCTTATTTATACACGAAAACGAAATGTATAGCCTATATGTTCATAATTATAGTTCATCAACATACTTTTTCATAAACACTTTCCATATTAATTTGTGAAAAAAATCAATTGTAGATACACTTTAATCTAATAATTCAGTATCTAAATTTTGCATCCTACCAATTGTATTGGGAATTAGCAAATTCGCTTACAATCCCGATGTTAATTACAAAATCTACTAATTTTCATGATTATTTTACATGTTTCTTATTCTTGAGAGTATGGTTTCAACTGGACAAATATTAAGTTAACACTCTATTTTTAAGTTGATTGCAAACATTAGTGCTTACATAACTCTTGTCTGCAGAATTTTTTCTTGTTTACCTATTAACCTGATTCATGCTTGATTTTACAGAGTGGTTTTGGGTTAGGTTAAAAATTGATGATGATGCCAGATTCAAAATAATATCAACATGCCTCACTGCTGAGATAGTGGAAATTGAATATGAACAAATCTTCATGGCTTTGATTAAACAAAACACACTTCAATTCTTATTAACTGAATATTGGTTTTTACATAGCTGGTTATACATTTACATCAGAGAACTACCAGAATTTCTAGTCCCCTGTTAATGAATTCACGGAACTTCAAAATGGAGGACGTTTGCAGAATTCTTCACACGAATTCTATAAATTTGCATTATTTTAATATATATAGCAACTTAAAGGTCTTACAAATGGCCGGGTATTTATACCAAAACAAATTTTTACATAGCGGAGCATATGCTGTGAAACCATTTGTGACAAATTGTATAAAAAATTAAAATTACACTATCTACTAAAAGTTCATAAAAAGTCTAACGCAGGGAAAATCAACGGCGGTGCTGTATACGATATTTGGCATGATGGGAAGTCTGCTAGATTAAATTGTGATGCTATCCAGTATACCATGAGTTCCTTCGTAAATGCGAGTATGATTTCCATATATGATCCTCTCTTTAGCTTTCCGGAGTTCAGGGCACGTGCTAGTGACCATGAGTCTATCAAAATGGAGTCACCTGGCTGAGTGTTATCGGCAGCTATTAGAAAGGCCTGCAACTCCTTACGAAAGATTTGACAAAAGTTTTGGGCACGATAACTAAATTGTGATCTATCAGGTTGCACTATACCAAGTGAAAAGAGAATCGCATCTGTGTACCATACTTTCCCAGTGGGCTTGGTCGAGGCTGGCGCCGATTGTGCTCTAATAAATGCCAAAGTTATGCGCTGTGCGGTAAAGAAATCTTTATGATAGGTGTTATATATAGGGCGTTAATATGTTGAACGGACCGATAAGAGGCCAGGAAAATGTGAGATGTCCCAACGCTGCTTGTCTCTGCTTCTTTGAAAGTTTATCTAATCGTAATTCACCTATGAGCTGGACCATCTTTCTTCTATCATCAGTGGCCGTGATTATTTGTCTTCTATTATCAAAAATAAAACCGAGATATTTCATACAGTGTAAACCATTTGAGGATTGTACCGTAACAATCGATATATTAAGTTTCTGCAACTTGTCCAACCACAACTGTACGAAATTAAAAGCACTGCAGAGAACGACTATGAAAAAGTTGTCTATGTGCGCCCAAGATATATAATTCTGCTTGCGAAATGGAGATAAGATTGCGTTGGCCATCATTTGACACGGGGCGACACTGTATGATAATCCCATCGGTGCTTTATTGACTGCGTAACGTTTGCCATCATGTCCTAGGAATGTAGTCCGATACTGATGTCTGTTGTCCATCGGTATGTGGTAGAATGCGGATTTTAAATCGAACTGTAACAAAATGAATTCCGGAGGCAGTGGTCTCTTTATCATAATTTTGATTACTGAAGGTAAGTAGAATGGGATTGGCTTCGTGCGAGGTGTGAGGAATGAATAGTCCACTACCATTCTGAGGCGACTATGTGATTTGGGTATGAAAAACGCTCTCGCGTGAAAAAGTGACCGTCGATCTGCTAACTTGATGATATGTGCTTGCATAAGAGCCGCTATGATTGCATCTGCATGTTTGGCATGTAATTTTGACTTGGGAGGAATAGGCTTCTTGTGACTATTGGTTTGAAATGAGTTAAGGATACGGAGACAGTAAAGCAATGCATTATTCGATCAGGAACTTGAAATTCATTCTGGAATTGAGGCCTGTTGACGTCTGCGGAGTGGAAAGAGTACTGAGGTTTTGCTTGCAGTGGTTCTTCAATAACTATTCCCTGTGAATCGCCTAAAAATTCTGGTAACTGCAAGAATTCCGCTAACTGTGAGTCTGACAAGGTAACTCCGGACAATGTTGAACCATTCTCTGGGTCGGCTGCTTGATCCGACTGTGCATTATTATTACCGGCTGCTTGATCCGGTCGTGCTGGTTGATCCTCTGCGCCTGCTTGGTCCGCCAGTGCTTGTAGTTGTTGCGAGGTTAGAGTTATTCCTGAAAGTATGTCATCCAATTCTGCTGAGGCTGTGTGACTTGTATATTGATAGTAGCTCGATTAGCGAAGTTGGTTAGAAGTTGTTGTATGTCTGGTATCTGCAAATGTGATATCCGCAACAAGAAATTACGAAAGCAAGGTACAGCTGAATCAGGTAACTGGAACTGGAGACCCAAAACATCCAAGGATTGCAAGATAGGCGGCTGAAAAAGTGCTGGAACACCTGGTTGTGAAACTCAATGTGCTGGAAAGGAATCTTGAGAATTCCGCAGGGCTGGCGTAGACGCTTGAAGCGGATCTGGGTAAAGCAAGGTGTTGTGTTCATGTATGATCCAGGAAATAACGAAGAAGAAACTTGAGATTGAGTAGAAGCTGGAGAGTGTAACGACGAAAAGGAGAGAACTGTGAGCGATTAGGGAAGCGTGATATGCAGCGAACTAACGTCCTCTGGAGTTCTTGGATCGACTTCTTCCACAATTCTGCTTAAATTGCGGTTGAGACGGGAATGTGCTGAACGGTGCGCGCTGACTGGGGTATCTGGATGGCTGTGCTGGGATAAGGTGCGGTATTCCAATGGACTGCAGCTGATTGTTGGCCGTATTTCTGAGAGTGGCATTCCAACCGTAGTTTGCGGCAGCCAAGAGAACCTGGATATGTTGTGCGACGATTGACTGTAAGTTAGTGGAGAGGACATCATATTCTCTGAATATCGACTGCAGGCACTCAAGTTCGTACTTGTCTATATTGGGCGTTTTGACTGAATTGAGAGCTTTAGATATCTGATCACCGACAACAGGAATTTGCTGAGCATCAAACGGTGCATCTTCCAAAAGTGTTGATATAGATTGTCCGGCAGTTGGGTGATTATTTCCAAAGTGCGTACCAGGGCGTTGAGAAGAGTAGGTACAGTCAAGGTTCATATTAATGCGACATTAATTAATTTTCATTCACGATTTCTTTACAGTTTGGCGGTAAAATAGGCTAATATAAATTACATAAAGACAGACACGTGTATTTGGCATATCATAAGCAACTTTCAACTATCAAGAGAAAGATCAAGGAGCTGCCCTTAGTAATCAGAAGACCGAAAAAAATTAATATCGTCCGCGAAGTCAACAAAAATCCGAGTTCGATGGTGCAGACAGAGGGTTAAGAACCCCTCAGATTCGTGGAATAACTGGGTTTATAGCGATGAAAGCATGGTTGTTTATGATGCTTCTAGTAAAATTTGGGATACAAAGATCTGGAGATACCCTAAAGAAAAGTTTGGACCACTGCATTGTAGTTGTAGAAAGAACAAAAACAGCAACAAAATTCTGCAGTTTTTTGGGGTGCAATTTCGTACTCTGGTGAAAGAACACTTGTTCCTATCCAGGGCAAAATTACTGGGGATTCGTATGCAAGCCTACTTAATAATCAACTCCCCCAGCTTCTATTTAGGTTTCCTGACAGAAATTCTATTGTTTTTTAACAGGATAATGCAGCCGTCCATGGTACACAGGCAGTCAAAGACACATTGGCTAGTTTGAACATCATCCCCACCCCCTGGCCTCCTCAAAGTCCCGACCTAAACATAATCGAGAATGTGTGGAAGCGAATTAAACAGGAAATAAATAAGTCTAATGCTGAAGTTCGAAACAGAGACGACCTTTGGGAACACATTCTGAAAGCATGGTTGGAGATCGATAATGATTTTATCAAGAAACTGTATGAGTCGATTCCCAAAAGACTCAGAGAGGTTATTAGGATGAAAGGGATGACTTCCAAGTACTGATATGTTTCTTTCCCCCAATGTGTTTTCTTTATTTCTTATGTAAATTCACTTTTTTCTTCTGCTACTAGTGATTTTCGTTTTGTTCACGTCTCATTAATATGAGCCTTGACTTAGATTCCAAATGTTCAAGGTGGGTTGTGACCTATCGAGGACTGTGACCAACTGTTCATCACGATTCTGCGATTGGGGCTGAGTTTGCGACATTCAAACGAGCTTGACTTCACTTAAGACTGATATAATATTCTCTGCTTGGCAACAACATCCTTTGATGTATATCATTTGAACGCACTTTCATCAAAAGATGCTAATCTGAACACACCTTAAGCAACCGAGAAATTTCTTAAAATCGGTGATAGTATCTTCAAATATTCAATGCCCAAATCAGGTTGAAATCGGGCTGAAGATATTAATTTTTTTTTAAATATTTACATGTAGTTAATATTTAAATTAATCTTCAATAGATGTAGATTTAACCGCAACCACCGTATTGTGCATTATTTTTATCTCGCACAATCATAATAAATGAAATGGTACCCTAGCATAGTCCACTAATAACTGGTACAAGTTTTGACCAAGATTTTTGTATATTTTAAAAGAAAGATGTTTCAATTTTTTCGTTGGGTTTGTGGATCATCCACAGAACAGCTGTAAAGTTAATGGGATCAATTTAATTAGATTAGGGCACACTTTCCCTGATATATAGAAATTGCTATGACATTTTAGTATGTTAGATGTTCCGAAACCATTTTTTGAAATTTCAGTGAAAAATATGTTAAATTGATGACAGTACAACGTCTGCAGGTAGTTTTCGTAAAAATGGCATTAAACAAAATATTTCCTTCTGTAGTGTTTTTTATAGCGTATTGGCGCACGAAAATCGATTCTAATTACTATATTAATACATGACATACATGACAAATATTTTTAAGAAGAAGCAATGCGCATTGTAGGCCTGCTTTTCTTCAAAGAAATGCTTGATAGATTTTGGGGCAATTTGCGTTTTTTTCACCCGTATACTGTATTTTTTGATACCAAAATGAATAACCGCAAATTGCCCAAAAATCTACCAAGTCTTTCTTTTGAAGAAAAGCTTCGCCAAACAGAAATTATTTGTTTTTAACTTTAAACCACAAGGCGTCCACTTAAAAGAGAAAACCGTTTTTTCACACTTAAAAGGAAATTTTGTAAACCTAATATTTGAAAATGGTGAGGAAACCACAGTTTATTGGGGAATATGCTTTAATGCAATGCTGAAAATTTCTATTAACGCGCATTGCTGTTCGTGAAGTGGTTAAAAAGATTAATAATTTTTCTTTGAAGTTTTCGAATTTTTGAAAAATTTTCAAATTTTCTCTATACCAAGCTATCATAATTTATATGGTTTTGAGACAATGGAAGCAGTAAAGATCTTTGACTGTTTTTTTAATATGTGCAAAGATATCCCAAAACCATTTGAAGTCGCGTGGCCACCCCTCGATTGGACAGAGTTGGGTCTCTGATTAAAAGTGAAAATTAAAGAAGAGACTCTCCTCTATCGCTGGTTCTTTCAGATTCAGCAAAGCGTTAATAGTTTCATCATGAAAAATAGGTGTTAGTAGTAGTTTTTAGTGCAAACGGTTACTATTACATGGTAGCGCATGCAGCAATCGATATGGCCATGTCAAAATATTTTCCAAATTCTTAATTAGTTGGGAAAAATCCCCTTTAAGATTTCTTTCTTAAAATTGAAAGATATTTGATCAAAACAAAATTTCAGAAATAGAGAAATTCTTCTTTAATTTTGCAAACCTGGTATTATATTGGTTTGACAAGAGTAATCAAAATTAGTGTTTTCCAATTACTCATTGCGTCTTCTAGTGAAGCGCTTTGAAGACTAATCAATAATATGAGTAATTTCGTATCTATGAAAGAAAAAAATTTCATATCTGATCTGGAAGCTATTTGCAAGGTGTCTTATTTACTATATCACTGATTATGGGTCATCATAGGAATTTTGAGTTATTTATTATAGTATAGTGCAAATGAAATCAGATGTGAGTCCTGGAAATTTCATTTTTTTCAATAATGGGAGGTGTACTGTATGTTGTAACACCATTTTTATGAAAAAGTAAGGTTGAAATTGAAAAAAATATAAAATTACCTAGTGATGAGAGGCTACTGAGACGAGATTGATTGACTTTCATAATTTTTTGCCAGTTGCATCAATTCGGAGCTATTTAGGAAGCTGGACAGACCCAGATCAGAAAACTGAAATTAGTTTCAGACAATACCTGTTCCATCCAAAGTAAATGTCTTAAATTTCGACGGGAATCCGAAAGTATTCGTATATATATTTTGTGAAAAATTTTGTAACTCCATCGCTGTCAATGTTTTAATGCGATGCAAGTCAAAGGAAAAATAGAATTCCTGGCACTATCGAGTTTTGATAATTGAATTCCGCTGATAGTGAAGCTAGACATACTCATTTCTCTGATCTTTTATCTGCATAAAACTTTTCTAATGCCTCATTGTCTACGTGTTTCTTCCAGCAAATATGTTGCAACACATTTGATTTGAGCTGGTGTCCCATCTCACAGCTATAGGCGGTGAAGAAGATAACAGCTTTTATTTACTTTAGTAAGGGATTCGGATTGCATTTTCTTTAAATTTGCTATTTTTGGATGAACAGCTAATATCTATTCTGGAGCAAGAAACAATAATCATTGAGTAGAATATTATTTATTCTTAGAAAAGCGTCCAGCTGCTAGTAGAAAATTACGAGGCAGTTTTCGAGAAAAACACACTGTGATACAATCACTATATTTCTTAGAAATATACAGTCACACATTAGACAAAATTTGTTTAAGCGTTTATAAGCCCTCTAACGGTCAAGAAAGGTAGTGCAAATTTAATATTAACGTAAAATTATTTGAAATTAAATGCAAACGTTTTATCTCGATGTTTAAACAATTCCTTTGCGCTGATGACCAGAGACCTTAATTTTCGGCGTAAAAGTCGCACTTTCACTGCCGATTTCGGCGACAAAAAACGCATGTTTGGCGGAGCACTTTATTTTCATCAACACTACAAATTAGGATTATATTTAATGAAAATAAGCTTCTTTAAAGTTTCTTCTAACATATTTTGCCGATCAGCGATAAACAAATTCAAGATAGAAAAAAATCTTTCGACGTCCACCGAAACTAAATATCTGTATTTCCGTAAGATCGCAAATGTTTTCCCCACGCACCTTCTTCACCACCATATCGAGGCCCTTATTCTTTTCACGTACCTTTCAAAATTTTTCTAGTGCGACCTCAGCAACCGGGTTGCCCGTTTCTGCAAGATCAATAAGTTTTTCAAAAATTGCCTCGCAATGTGTTTGGGCGCGCACAGCTGTATAATCTGCAGCTTCCGACAATTTGATGTATATATTCAAAACTGCATCATTAGCGTTGCAAACAACCAACCAATCAGGCGCAACTAGAAATATTCAGTTCTGCATTGCGTATAGCATTGTGACTTACAATTTGAGTGCTACGAGTAGCATATCAATATGCCTCCACGAATGAATAAGCAGATCGTTGAGCATTATTTTACGGAAGTTGAAAAAGGGGAGTATGTTTGCAAGTGTGGCTGTAAACGCAAACAACGCCCGAATACAGGGTATGCAAACCTTTTAAACCATATTACCATTGATCACCCGAATTATCTAAAGGAGTTGTCAGACAAAAGTGGTTTACAAAGTGCTTGTATTGAAACTGCTTCGAACTGGAAAGCGTCCAAAAAAGCGAAACTGCTTTATAACTGGATCGATTGGATTGTTACCGACAACCACTGCTTCAATTTTCCGGACAGTGAGAAGACACGCCAGTACTCCAGCTTAGACAATATATCTGGTAAATCTGTCCAGTATTACATGGAGGAAGTTACAAAAGAAGTCGAAAAGAAAATCAAGGCATATTTACCCTGCAAATTTGCACTGATAATAGACGGTTGGTCACACAATATGTCACACTACTTGGGTGTCTTC
>CABFPE010000883.1:169921-202137 GCA_900660155.1 Hofstenia miamia | reverse complement strand
TCTCTGGCCTCTAGATAGGCCCAGGCCAGCATTTGCTGAGCCTTACCTATGAGGGAGCTTTGCTTCGTCATGGGTTCCATAACAGGCAGACGCAAGTGCTCACGAGTTACCTCAGTTAGTAGCCTTGGTTGGTGAAAGCTGTAGAGAGGCGCAACCCTCTCATGAAGCTCGGCCTTCGGCTTCACTCTCTGCTGATCAGACTCAACACAGATCAGCACTCTGCGTGCCAGGGGTCGCCAGAGGTCAAGCATGATACAAGATCCGGCCCTAGCGGGTACACTTCCAGGGGAAGAGTCACGGACTTGATCTGTTGACACGGACTTTTCAGTCTGTTGACTGGTAGAGTAACCCCGACTTCTTCTATAGGGTTTAATGCTAAATAACAGCCATTATTCTAAGCTTTTGGATAGCATGGTAATTTCTCATTTAATAGTTTGATCACTCTAGCAGTGGCGTATAAGCTGCCTAATTATAATTTTGGTTTATTGCGTAATTTCATTAGTGAATGCACATCCTGTGTGAACAGAATTTGATAATATAAAACTTTTTGAAATCATTACAAACGTGTCATCTGAAAGGACCGTGTCGAAAAAAGGCTAAACATAAAACGATCCGGTTCTGATTTTAAAGATCCAGTACAGCTTTAGTCCTTGAAAGAGACCACTTCCAGCTTTGAGACTCAGCCCATGCCTAGATTATAACATAAGAAAGGATATGCAAAGCCCAGCCCCATATGAATTATAATATAATAATATATAAAATCACAAAAAACAGAATTTTAAGATCTGAATTGTTTGCAGAACTTAAGAGTTAAGAGGTAGATCGAGTATGCCAATTTTTTGAAGTTATTATTTATAAGCATAAAAAAATCTTTCAATTGTCATCATTTTTACTCAGGAATCTCACAATTTGCATTTTAATCGAACAAACTTCTAGTTCGTCATTAAATGTTCATTTTTCAACATTTTATATCAATTTGTTTTTAAAAAAACTTTTTTTTCAAGAAATACAAAACATTTTAAATTAGAAAGAAGGTCTCAGAGAACTATAACAAGTCAGCAATACAATCGTTTTCAATGATTATATATATATACATTATTTTTTAAAGTACATTAAACAATTGATTGTAGAAATAATAATTTGTTTATTAAGAAAAGGACATTGTGTGCCATACCATTATGTATAATATTGTGAATGCCATAATTGTATGATAGAAAACAAATAATGGCAAAAAATATTGGTGTAATGAAATCCATAAATTTATTGTTACATATACAGAAATTATATTGAGTTTCAGGAAAATTTTCAGCTTTAATGTCATATATCTTATATTTATAACAATTAAATGGGTAAATATTTATATTACAAATTGTTTTGAACAAAAAACATTTTGATAGAATAAAAATATGTAGTGTTGCAAAATTTAGTAAGCAGCTTCAATTGATAGAAAGCAAATACTAAAGATGGAGTTGTTTCCCATTTGTAATAGTAGATTGCAAACAAATGCTAACTATTAATTTATTTACATTTTCATGTTGGCGAGTTGTAATGAAAAATAAACAAAAAATTGTTATATTTCAAAATTTGTTTCTGAATTTTTCAAAATTGTTCTGCAACCTTGTTAATTGCTTGTGATATTAGTACAATTTCGGATAAAATAAAAATGGTTGTCTTTTAATTTTTGTTTGCAATTTGGTGTTTGTTTTGCTACATATTAGAAATCACTTTATTAAATTGCTATTACCACAAGTATCATACAAATATTTTACCATCATTTATCATCTATTACATAATGGCAATATTGTATAGATGAAATTTAAATTTTTGAAATAAGGAATGGCTAACAAATTTTGCTTTGACAAATATGGCCATGGCCATACCAAAAAAAGCCACTCTGATTGGGGTAGCACATCGAAATTATGAGCCACATGAACTTATACATCAATAAATTCAATAAATGAGATTCACTAAATACTTGTGGGCAAAATTTTTTTCAAATTTTTAGCGTTCGCCCATCACATATAACTCACATTTTACGTTAGCACACAGTTAAACTATGTTATTGGTCACGCGTGATTTGTCACATTTTGGTAAATTCGCACGTCTAACCACCGAGATAATTAGCGATGTGACGTGATTTTGTAACTTTTCTTGCTACCAATCACGTAGTCTGACAGTGGCCTTAGCAACAAAGGTTGCAACGTTTGCTGTGGTTAGACTAGTTACAAAATCACGTCACATCGCTAATCTCTGGGGTTAGAAGTGCTATATCACCAGAATGTGACAGTTCACATAGTCTAACCTAGCCTTAGAAAGAAATTTGTAGTAGCAGTCATTGCCAAATAAACAATTTGTTCACAATCTCAACTAAATTGCATGAGAATTTTTCAAAATGGAAGTTTTTCTTTAATACAGCGAACATTCTTAATTTTAAAACGCTCTAAGTCGTGCTGCACTATAAAACTTCCAGTTCTGTTTCATTAGAAATTTTTTTTCGGAGAACAAAATCTTGATTGCTTTCTTGAAGTTTTCTTTGTATTACTCAAAAGATGGATGACTAATCATTTACGAGACACTTGCATATGCATAATGGAATGATTCCTTTCAAAGAACTGATGTCCAGATCAAAATGTTAAATTTTCTGCTTGTGTCTATGATATTCTACAAGGAGGTGCTCTTACTGAATTCACAACTGTGCAAGTAATTTCAGGTGAGGTAAATGAATTTGTAGTTCTTAAACAAGTTTGAAGCAAAACGTTTCAAAAGTTTACGTTTTTGAATAATAAGATTGGCATATGTAAATGCGATTATCTTCCATTTCCACAACTATTTTAAAAGTTTTCCATATTTTTCCATTAATTTCCACAGCATGCAATAATTCTTGGAACTAGTGCAATTTTTCTGCGGGATGGAAGTTTTACTAGTTTCAGTCCCATTTAGTCTTTTTGGTTTTTTTCACACTTAATCTCATTAAATTTTCTGGTGCAATAGTCTTATTGTCCCCACAGAATGATTTCTATTTTGATCTAATTTGAATAAATTATGACTAGCATTCTTAAATCGGTGGTTTCAGGTTCTTAATTTTACGCCTAGTCTCATGGGGCTGAAATTAGTAAGTAGATCTGTGCTGATTTATGTCATATACATGTATGAATGGCGATGATATATAGAAAAACGCATTCAGCGAACTGTTATACATCATAAAATGTTGTAGATAACTTATTAATTACAGTGTCATTAGATATTAAAAATGTATATATACAGATACAGTTTTGAAATTGGAAATAGTAGCGAATGTTAGATGTCAGCAATGGCATTGATGCGGTTATTTAACCAATATTTTTTTACATTAACTAATTTTTATTGTTTAATTCGCTATTCTTTGTATGTTTGGTTTTTAATGCAATTTGTAGGTTTTCTCATTTTTTTTTAAATTCAGTTACAAAGGGGACATAGGGGAATGTCCCCCGTCATGCTTTCAAAATTGATTAATTCAAAAAACTCAGGTCGTGAATGACATTTTTAAGATCTATTTTTAAATATTTGGTCACTCATTTGATCATGACTGAGATGTCCTCCTGTCATAAATTCCAGTTTACTCCCTTGTTTTATTTATATAAATTTAGGGTATTTTGAACATTTTACAGGATTGATTATATCCAAGATCCTTTTTAATAATTCACGAAAGCTTTGATAATATTTTTTTGAATTAGCATTTCCGAAATGAAATGGAAAGAATTTTCCATTTCCATATGCAACCCTGATAATATGTGGTATAGTAATAAGTGCATTATTAGTGTTTCGAACTAAATTTATAGTACTTATTGAATATATTAAACGGTTTTACTAATGAAAATTGCACTTATTTATAGAATCTATTAAATTTTGTTTAAAAATACTCATTATAATTTTACAATTTCAGCATGTGAAACATAACACTAAATCATTTTTAGCCAAATTCGATGACATTGTTGCAAATCAAAAGTGTTTTATAAACTGCGTATTGATTAGCAAACACAAAACTTGACACATGCAAAATTATAATCCGCGACTTATTGCTGCAAATTGAAAAAAATTAACTAAACTTTTCTAATATAGTTCTCAGATTGTAGAGGTAGAACAATTAAAAAAATCGCAAAAAATTCTGAAAATTAAAAAAGTATTATATGTTCCTTAGATTTAAAAGTGTGAGTATGTGCTTACCTTAAAAATTCAAATTTAACATATTATGCCCAATATCTTAACAGAGGTATACGTTAAAAGACACATTTCTGAAGTTTAATTTTTTGTATTTCATAAACATTTTTTCATTTATTTATGTGACGGTTTTTGAATTTTTGAAATTCTAACAAATGAGAATCATTTGACGATTTTTGATCGAGGATTTTTTTCAGAAATCGGCTCTTGAAATACAAATAAAACGCTTAGTTAGTTTTTCAACGAAATATTCGAATATTTTCAGAAATATTAAAATGCCATTTTTATTCTCACGAAACACTACAAATCATGAAATAATGATTTCTCAATGTGTTTCTTAATCTTCTGCGGTACCACAAAAATCTTGCCTCTGTCTCGTCTCGTACCATAACGTTCAAAGTTTTTCATTACCGTTTAGTGTTCTGAAGCTTAGGCCGCAGCACGGCTTAGCCGTTAGTCGACCCTTAGCCACGGCCAGCGGCCGGCTGTGGCCAAAGATTTTGTTTTAAGGCCAAAATCCCAGTTAAGATGTATTTCTGAACATTATGGAGAACAATTAATTTCCATGAATTTTATTTGTATTTCTATTTTTAAACCTTAGTAGTTTTGACAATTTTCTTTCATTGTTCGAACTATGATCATGTTTTAATCGTTCCATTGAAAATTGCATTACTTCACTTAGTAGTAGTAACAAGCTCCGACTACAGCAAAAAAACACGACTAATGACCGTCTACGGCTAAAGCATAACGCCTAAAACCTTAGCGCCAACGGCCGACTAAGTTCAAAATTTATTGTGCATGGCTGACTACGGCCAAGAAAATTGCAGAGTACTAGTACCGGTAGCGTCCCGGGGTCTTAGGGCCTATTACCGTACCGTTTGTCCCCACGGTACTGTTACCGTACCTCAAAACGTTAAAAACAAAAAATAGTCCATCAATTCTTAAAACACAAAAGTTTATTAACATTATACTGAAGTCCCGATACCGCTAAATATTTTTAAAGTAATACCTGTCCCGCACCGTATCGACGGGACTGGCAACGGGACCACACACTCTAAAATTGGATGTTTTATTGGTCTCTTTCATGTTGTATGTTAAAAGAAAATATTTTGAATTTTGCATTACGTATTTTCAAAGAAGTTATGGTTGTTTTACTGGGTTATTGCTTTGTATTTAGCATTACAATTTTTAGGTATAAGAAAACAATCAAAATATTTTTGAAGTCATTTTTGCAGAGCTGTCCATGGCAGTGGAAATCCTATGGAAAGCCGGTGGGAAGAAAATCTCTCAAGAGATTTAGATGGGAAAAATAATGCAAAATCCCATTGCACTAACGTGGGACAAAATTCCCATTCGAATTAGAGCTGCGCGGTTAGCTGCAGTTACTAGTTACAAATTTTACAAGTATAGGGTTGTAATCGAAATTGATCAAGATTTTCAGATATTAATATCAGATCAGTCGATACTGTCAAAAACAAATTTTACTAATTGCTGTGTAGGCTGCATCGCAGCAAGTTCATCGCCATATCAACAACGAGTAATTAAATCCAATATCAATTGATTTATTTGGTTTTGGTTCATGCAATCCTTAAATTTTGTCTATCCAAAACAATCTTTATTTTTTGAAAACTTAAATTTTGTTTGTTACGGTCCTCAATAATAAATTAAAGTAATGAAATGTTCGTAACCACCCAGCTCTAATCAGGAAATTCAAAAGAAACCATCTCGCAATCTTCCAGATATTTCGTAGAATTGAAAGTTCAAAAACTAACAAAAGGAATAAGATTTACTTTCACTGGAGTGCGTTGTTATTTTCAATAATAAATATATAAATATGAGAATTGAGACATTGGAGTAGTGTTTTGGAGTCGGCCCGATGGTGGAATGTCCCCAATTCCTCCGTCATGTTTTCAAAATATATTTTGATAAGCTAAATCAAAAAATTTTCGATAAAAATTTAAAAATTTTAAAAATAAGTTGGCCAAATGGCATTTTTAGAAGCTATTTTTTCAATATTTTTAAAAAATTCGCGGGGCTTCGCCCGCTTTTGGTCATCATTGAGATTTCACCGTTAAAAAATCCTGGATACGCACCCTGAGCTCAACATTTTCTTAATGAAATCTCTTCATATGTAGGCTTATTTATATTAGGGGTGTGGGTGTAGCGTAATTTACCACTGCTAGCCGCCAACGGTTCAATTTATCACTAAAAATAGATTCGAAAATATATGATGTATTCCTGAAAAATACATAACAATAATAAAATGAATTTAAAGTATATTGTCATTAATTACCAAAAGCAGGGATGACCATAGTTAGAATTTGTTTAACAGACCTGTTAACAAAATTGTTGAAAAACTATATAAATAAACTTTAAAATCTTTTAACAGGTCTGCTCAAAAGATCTGCACTATTAATGTTATAATTTCACCAATTTTGTTTAGTTAGTGAAGTGGCAAGGCATGTACCCTTTAATTTTTTTAAGCCTTCATTTTTTTCATAAACATTAACTCAGTTGTAATGCAAATCCTACGAGAATTTTGGCCTTATAAAGTACAATTTTGCCATTCTTTTATGTGTTATCCAACAAAATTTAGTATGAAGTCTGTTTAACAGATCGGTAAAATAAAAATGTTCCAGTTTCTGTTAAATTAATCTGCTAAATTAAAGAATATGATCAATAAGGGTGGACGTGAGTTGGGTTTACCCAAAGTGAGTGTAGGCGCAGATTGGGTACAGTTATTTAAAATTTTGCGTGTGTGGATGTAGGTTAGGTAAATAGTTTCAAAAATACAGATATAATTTTTGATAGGTTGTCATTAATACATTTATGTGAGGCAACGCAGAGAGATGGACAGGGGCCTAAAATTAATGTCTATTCGGCCTGTTCTATTACCCTTGGCAAAAATTTTGTTTAGCTAGAACAAGGCTTCGTATGTTAGAAACTTATAATGAAATGTACGCTCTGAAATTGAAAACACATTTCTTATAAATTCTATAGAATTCACTGCTTTTGGGATTATTTGTGGACACTGTTGCGTATAGTCCGTTTTTTATGTCGCCCTAATTTTTTAGTGCCTTGGCTCATGTCCATCTCTGGAAGAGCGCGATAATTGTGATGCAAATTGAATTCCTTGCATAACATCAAAGCCTTCTAAAAAGGCTTTGATAACATTCAAAATTATAGTTCAGTCGTCATCGTCTTACATGTATACAGAAGTCCATATATGCTACATCACGCATAAACATAAAGTTAACAATTATTTGTAGTGAACCATGATTGCATGTATACTGCATTGTGATCTATTTTGTAGTATAAAATACTATTTCCAAGTAAAATCGCGGTTATATTTTAACACTAGAAAGACAACTGGGTCAATTGACCTAGAAAAGATTATATACGAATTCTCAAACGTTTAAGAATTAGCAGTAGCGGGCTAAGCTCTATTGATTTTTCCTAAAAATGTGATATATGAAATACTAGCATAAATTAAATTTTAATCAATGTTTATACATGAACAGACCGTTGGGTCAATTTTGACTCATTTCAATTTAATGACTACATTGCTCCCCTAAGAAAGCCAGGCCAAGGCATTCCATAGCCTGTGGATTGTCTGCATGTGCCTGCAATTTTTCGTGACTCCGATTGGCTGAGCTCCAAAATCTCTGCGCAGGGGCGATGATTGAGGAATAGTGTTTATTGTTGTCATTATATCACAGAAATTGACAAAGTTCATTTTGGTAAAGATGGCTACGCAATCAAGATGTGGATTCCGACGAGAGTGAAAGTGACAAAGAAAATGAAAAAGGACTTATCTGCAATCCATCTGCACCAGTGAGTGATCAAGAGGAAAATACCGTAGAAAGGGAGGGTCCTATTGAAAGCGAAAGCATGGCAAGAAGTGGCGAAGTAAGCAAATTGCTGTTTACATCTTCCCATGGAACTCATTGGACCCAGATGGAAATGGTAAGTGTCACAGAAAGAGGAAGAGTACCGGCATTGAACATCGTATGACATAAACCAGTTTCTACTAATTTTTCTGAACATAGTTGATAATGAAGAAGATATTTTCATTGAGCTTCTGGGTCATGACAACATTCGTCGGATCATTGACTTCACAAGAGCTGAAGCTAGACACCAAGAAAATCATGAGTTCGAAATTTCAGAAAATGATCTGTCCGCTTCCTTCGACTGTGCGTTAACAGAGGCCTTATCCAAGAGAAGAATGAGATGCTTTCATCATTTTGGAGTCAAGAATTCGTAATAAATGTGTTCAAGGAGACGATGAGTACAAACTGATTCAAAGATATCAAATGCTATATCCGCTTTGATGATAAAACAACCAGATCAGAAAGAAGGGAAACCAACAAGTTTGTGGCAATTCAAAAACTATGGGAATCAGTTATGAAATTATGCAATGATGCTTTTTTACCTGGCCAATATACAACGATAGATGAACAGCTATATCCCTGCAAATATCGGTACCTTTTCTTCCAATACATTAGCACCAAACCTGACAAATTTGGGATCAAATTTTGGTTCATTTGTGATATCGTCAAGAAATATGTTTTGAGCGCTGTTCCTTACCCAGGGAAGGATGAACAACATCATCTACGGATTTTCGTTCCTGATACAGTTGTCATAAACTTGACCATCCATACACCAACAGTGGCATTTAAGTGACAACTGATTTGTTTTACCTCTAGTCCTTTTGCCGAATATCTTTAGCAGAGGAAAATTACTTTCCTGGGAACG
This sequence comes from Hofstenia miamia, assembly GCA_900660155.1. Taxonomy (NCBI): domain Eukaryota; kingdom Metazoa; phylum Xenacoelomorpha; order Acoela; family Hofsteniidae; genus Hofstenia; species Hofstenia miamia. The sequence goes on along the minus strand of CABFPE010000883.1, from coordinate 193,185 downwards.
ATTCTGCAAAATAGTCTTGAAATTCTAAAGGAAGTTGCACAAAGTCTTGCTTCAATCTTTTGCACACTTTATACCTCCATTCATTGATCTTAGCAAACGCATTGAAAATGAGGAGCGCACGAACACACAGAGAGGTGTGCTGCACATTGGAAAGTTGTTCTGCTCCAAGGCACAAACCGAAAGCGTCCACTTCATTTCAATGTGTCCACACTTTGTTCTCAGGCACTGCAGATGTGTCATCTGAAGGGTAGACGAGATTTCAAACGGGAAATTGCAGTAAAACAATGGTAACTTGCTGTGAGTGTCAAGGGTTTCCTTGCGGTAAGTGCTCGTCACCACTGTGCAATTCATGCATTTGCTCGTAGCTGGACACACAGACATATTCGTAGTTTCATATTTTGTCCTCAATTCATTGTTGTTCTATATTGCAATAAAAATTTTCGTCGAAATAATAAGATTTATTTGCTATGGGTCAATTGACCAAACGGTCTTTAATGACTGAAAATTTTTTGTCTTTCTAGTGTTAAAAATCTGTGGGTCAGATGCGAGGTATGATTTTTGTTTATTGTGGGTGTGAGTATGGGTTTGTTCACAGCTTTTTCAAAATTTTGCGGGTGTGGGTTGGAGTTGGTTACAGATGTTGCGGATGCGGTTTTGTACGAAAATCTGTACCCACGTTCACCCTTGCCAATGGTCAACACTAACCAAAAGTTCATTAACATGAGGAGCCAACAAACAAGCGCGCTTCCTTGTAATTGTGTTCAGACATATTCGGAGTAGTGGGAATGTAGTCATTTTGTCATTCCAATCATCAATAAGAGTTCGAAATTTATTGAATTGCAGTGTATTTCAAGAAGCAGCTACAATAATTAATTAATAATTTAACAGCGAGAGAGGTCTGCTAAGACAACTCAACCGAGCCGAAGATGTACGATAATTAATAATTTCCATTTTGCTATAATAATTAATTCTGTGTTTACTACTTAAATACAGCACTTTAGAATCTGCATTAGTATATATATATATTCTAAATAGTCGTTATGAAAGAGATAAACCGTTTTCGTTTATTTAAAACATCATTAGTACAAATATGCGGTAAAAAATAAATATATCTACAGTAGACTACACTTTATATAATTTAGTATTGCAATCTCTTAAAATAAGTTCCATGAATCATGCTTAGTTGTTTATTTAATAATTGATCTTTCTTTGATTGCTTAATTATTAATGCCTCTCCTATTTTATGATGTTCTGATCTTAGTCTGATGTAAACATTTTCTATACTTAGTTGATGTTTGTGCATAAAGGTTTCGGATTTTAGGTGCCCCTTCATATGTTCCTTAATCCTATATATATATATATATATCTCCCGCTAAATGTTTTTTAAAAACCTCATCATAACAGCGTTTCCAAACAAATTTTTGAAATTTTGCAGGCTACTGTCTCTTTAATTTACCTACCCCTATCGTAAATATATTTAAGTTCGAGTGAATACTGCGGAAGCAATGGCCAAAAAATAGGTTTTTGGGAAAAAGTGCGATTCCCGCTAAATGCCTTAAAAATGTCAAACCATTTCCGACAAATGTAAGATTTTTGCATTTTCCATAGCAAAAAGCGGGAAATATATATATATATATATATGTATATGAGTATATTTGTTAAGGTCTATCTTAACTACACAATTTAATCAGGCATTTGTGGAATGTATACTTGCTACGATTAAATAGAGTAAAGACCGGCTTTAAATGATTGTGCCAAAATTCGCTTAGCTTCTCCAAAATTTATCATTGTGTTAATTATACAAATATATTGAAATTTTTTTGCACTAATGAATATTAAGAGCATTATTGGATATTCACCAACTACCAACACTAAACAAGTATTTCAATGCAATCATTGCTCTTTGTTTAGGCTTTGAATCTGAATAGTGCTGGCTAATTCTGAACAATATCTTGACTTCATATCAATCTAGATTTAAACAAAGACTAGATTCGATCATTCTGACTGTTGGACGCAGAATTCTTAATGGAGTAAACATTAAGAAATATCATTTATTGGTTTTATTTTCGATTTTTTTATTTTTAGTATTCTTAATAAATGTGAAAAAGATTTGTTTTAACTATATTTTACATTTCATAATGCCACTAATAAATACATGTAGGCTTATGTTATTCTTACCATATCATATAAAATTGCATTTAACTAAATTGAAATTGAAATGGAAGAATTTCTATTGGTCAGTTTTCGAAAAGTTTTGCTACAGATTACAAGGTAAAGCACATTAATTTTTAAGAGATTGAATATGCAGTTCGAAGCCCATTTTCTAGTTTTTGTCATTCATTGTTAAACTAGACATAGGTAACAATGGACGTGCTTTTGTGTAGTATTCTAATTACTGCTTCTGGTAGCATGGACATATTATATTAATTTGCGGGAAACAATGTGTTACTAATTTTTGTTCAAATATATTCTATACAAAATGATTATATGCAATATAGTAATACAATTAATTTGAAAATGAATTTGTACTTATATAATATAATTTTTAGTAAAATATAGCGCACTACATGTACTATATAATTATAGTGAAAAACTTTCAACAGAGTTCTATTTATTTATGATGAATGTGCATCCTTAATTCATTAATGTCATTTTTTATTAGTTTCCCGCTGATAATTATGGATGATTTCCAAGATGATGCCTGCTCGTTAATTCCAGAATATAAAAGAATAAATGTTCATAAACAAATCCCAGAAATGCTCATCTATTTCAACTACATTAATGATACGATGACAGAGAGCAAGGCATATTTTCAGTTCGTAATATCCTGTAAGACATATTGGCAGCATCATGATTATATTAAAAATATAACTTATGATAGAAGTGCAAGACAAACGCGTTTGAAAAATAATCGCAACAGTAGAGAGAGCTGTCTCTTCTTCTTGGATAGTTGCTATTGCATGATGCAGGAGCTATTCTCAATGCCATATATGATAAGAGTTAAAGTGACTAATGTTCTTAACTTATGCTGTGCTCCTGGCGGATTCGCAAAAGCTCTTATAGAAATTTTTCCTGATGTACAAATTCAAGGTGTCACGCTGCCATCTGAATTTCCTGGTGGAATGGATTGCCTTTTTCATCATAAACAATTCGATGTCATCTATCATGATGTTATTAGATTAGCAAGAGAAAATATTGAAGACATTATTAAGATTTTAGGAAGCTGTGTATTGAAATTGGAATGGAGACGTAATTCTTCTCTTCAACATGAACCAGTTTATGATTTTGCTATCCTAGATGGGGCATTTGCAGGAGACAATTTAGATAGAGGTGAAGATGAGTTTAGAAAACTGATAATAACTAATATGAACTTGCGATTCAGTGAGATGTTATTAGCGTTGCTAACTCTAAGGCAAAACGGTATGCTTATATTGCGTGCTTCTACAAAAATTTACAACTTAATTACACCTTTTATATGGTTGGTTGTGGAAAAACAATTTGAAAGTGTAGACTTTTTTAAGCCATCGCTTAGTTCTGCAAAAGGAATGTGGTCACAAGGATTCGTATATATTGTATGCAAACGATATAAGCTATGTACAAAAGAAGCTTATAACTTAGCGGTATACATTCAGGACATACTCTTTGAGTTGGATAAAAATAAGTTCTCATTTGTTGAAAGTGTGTTTTCAGCAAAGCGTTTAAGAGAGTCATTTTTCCCCAAAATGAACTTACTTTGGGTGGAGCAGCATGAACTTTTTCAAAAAAAGTATGAAGAACTTAAGAGCCATGAGAACTCGATATAATTGTCTAATTTTTGTAATAAAACTAAAATTTCAATTTGTTATAATTAGTAAAGATTTGAATGAAAATTAGTCAAATGTTGTTGTTTACCAATATACTTTGCTTCTAATTTAATCTTAACTTTAAACTTTTGAATTACATAGAGAAAACTATGTTTATCTTTTCATATCAATTTTTAGTCTGTAATGAGCAGTGATTAACATATTTATAATTTGTTTAGCAGGTCTGTTAACATTGTTGCTAAAAACTAATTAAAGTAAACTTTAATATCTGTTAACCGATCTCTTTAATATACCTGTTTTATTTTTTATATAGTTAATTAATTTTGTTAGCTAGTTTTCTTCACAAAACTACAGCGCCATCTTAGTTGGAATTCCATACGTACAATGTTTGCCTTTCTCTTCTGTTTTTCAACAAATTTTAGTAAAAATCGGTTAAACAAATCGTTTAAATATATATATTCTAGATTTTGTTTAATTAATCTGTTAAACTTAACAATATGTTCAACAATGGCTACGAGCCGGCTCACTTTATCTCTAGGCAGTGATTGCAAATGTAATTGGTAATTTTTCTAGTATATGGACTTAATTGCAAAATTGAGCGATGTTATGATTTTTAGGGAATGACTTTGTTTTTTATATTACTGAATTTTTCTATCCCGCTTAATCATTGGCTGTTATTAAAAATTCGAATGTTCAATCGAATTGCTAAGTAAAGATCAAAAAATTGTGTTAGTAATTTAGAATATACAGGGTGTAACAAAAGTAACCAGACGCTTCCAAAATGAAAGCAAAAAACTGTAGTTCAGCAAGATGAAGCTCAGCCCCATTATTCGCTTTTTGTGCGGGAGTAGTTGGACAACCACTTTCCCAACATGTAGATGGGTCGCAGAGGCCCCATCGATTGGTCTGCACGGTCTCCGGACCTGACCGTACCCGACTTTTTTCTGTGAAACTTTGAAACTTACTAAAGAACAAAGTTTATGGCAGAAACCCACGCACTATGGACGATCTGAAGAATGCTATTCGAAGAAATTCATGCCATACCATTAGATTTGGTGAACAAGGTGTGCCGGTCTGTTCTTGACCGGATTAACAAATGCATTGAAAATGATGGTCATAATCTGAAACATTTGCTATGAACACTTTCTTCTTTTATGAGTAATCGTTTTGGACATTATAACATCAGTAAGTTGTTTTAGATTCACTTCACTATACATTCTACTATAAATTATTCGTTTTTTAATTTTATGAATAGTTAGATTTCTCGTAAAATGAAGCGTCTGGTTACTTTTGTCGAAGACCTTTGTGTTCTCAGCAATTTCTAATATGAATTTTTGTAGTATATTGGAAACATTTAATGCAGCATACTACTAATGATTATCTTGAATTCTTCTTTGGGGTTTGATTAGCCCTTAGAAAAATATGCATGCATGCTACGGTTATTACAGATATAAATTTTATCATTCTTCTAAGCATTTTTAAGTTGAAGTTCAGTTATAAGAAAATAATTTGTTATAATTCGTGATTGGGATATGTATACTTCACAGGAGTTATTGGTACCCTATTTTATTTTGTAGAGATAATATTGATTGAAATAGTTATTACTTGGTTTCTCCTATAGAAGAAACAAAATGATTTGAGTAAATGCGCAAATTGCCTTTATAAACTATACAGGCATTGTATACAATATGTTATACAATCTATCACAACACAAAGAATATGCATAATAACAAAATTTAGGCATGGAAGCAGGTATCATGAAACCATACATCACACGCTGGGCAATATACCACTCTTACACTTGACCCTCCGAATATTGAAGAAGGCAATAACCACAAGTGTTATTATCCACAGAAGCCTCCTGGTTATCAAAAAACCATTGGATCTCTAGGTCGTCGATAATATTGTTGGCGAAAGGCAGTACTATCAGAAGAAAGCTCAAAATAATGTAAGCAACAAAGTCCCTTTGAATCAATGAGGCAATAATATATATTGCATTATCAGTGTGTTGTTGTTTTTTCGGTAAGATGAACATGATTTTTTTCAATGTTCAAATGTTGATTTGAATTTTGAGGAGAGATGAGGAAATGTTCATGGTCATGTTGAGCAAAATGAAATATTGGGCAAAGTTTCTAATGGGTGAAATTTTATATTGGGCTAAGTTTCCACTGTGCGAAATTTCCTTTGGGCGTAGTATCTATTGGCCAAAATTTCATAATGGGGAAATGGGAGAATCACGTATGGACCGGGACTGTCTAGCCCCATGTCATTTACTGGTCCCACTTCCATGGTACTGAGACCTGTAACCACGAATTTTGATCAAAATAGAAGTTATTCCGTGGGATCAAATGGCATATGGAACCAGAAATTTCATGAGACTGGGATGGAATGAGACCAAATAAAATTGGACTAAATGGGACTGGGACCAAGAAAATCCGGTTACATATTCCCACTGATCATCAAAAGTGTCACTGAGACGACGAAGCTCTGCAGCATAGACAATCGTAATCCAGCTTTTTTCTTCGGTAGCTCTTTCAGAAGGATAAGAAACAAAACTCTGACTATTCCAAATTCTAAAAGCTGCCTCACCCATGTAGTCATCAGATGGGATTCACATCTCTCTTCATTTATCAAATTTCTTTTTTCTTGATCTTGACTTGAACCAGACATGAAATAAATTTCAGGTTTGACTTTGATTGAGTGTTCCTTTTGCTGGCACTAAATGCCTTCAATCATAACGTAAAACATCTGAAAGCAAGAAACATACCAGGCTATTAGAGGCACACTGCGAGGAAAGAAAACTCACTGGCGCTATAAGAACAGTGAAAGGCAACCCCATTTCACCAAGTTTTGAAGGAAGTCTGGATTGAGAAAGGCTTGCTGTACTTAAGACAACATTGGTAATATTCTCAAAAGCTAGAGTGATGACTCGGTCATACTCATGTAACAAGTCACTGTTGAAAAAGCTTGGAGCAGTGCGCAGATTGTAAGTTTTGGCATACTTCGATAGTTTTTCGAAGGATATGTACGACGTAACAGGGTAAACCACAGCTTGTGCTCATTGGGAGTGCTATGGCTCAGCTGAACTTGGCCAAAGGCACTGCTCCTCTCAGATGCTAGACACCTCCTAGCGCATTTATACATAATATGATGTAGCGTGTTTCCTACTGCTATGGGTCGGAAACCTCCTGGTATCATTTTGAAATTATCAGTCTGTGTGATCATTCAATTTTTCCAAGCATTTATAATGAGTCACCTCAATTATGTAAATATATTATTTACTGAACCATAACCTGTTTGTTATAGAAAATTTGATATCCAATTTTAATGAGCACTAAATTTTGGAAAGAAAAATTCTTTGGAGCAGCTAAAGTATATCTCGGGTAAATCATGGTTAAGATGCAAATTCTTCAATAATGCTTATCCCTCTCGTTACAGAAAATCTTTATAGTATTAGTAGTAAATTTTTCCTAAAGACTCTTTCATTAAGTTCTTGAAGTTCATGTCAGTTTTGTCAAATATACTTAATTATTTGTAGTAGAATTCTTACATATAATATAAGTCAACAAATAATAGTGATAGGTAATGATGTGCAGAAAAACCCGTGCCCTAATCTAAAAATACATTAGCAGGGTCAGTTATTTAATGTTTTGAAGATGTCTATTAAAAGGTTAAACTTGTTTCCTGAAATGTACACGATCTAAGGAATTCCTTTGAAAATTTCTTTGTCCTCACTCATTCTCTCGGCTGTAATACAATCTACTTTTTAACAGAAACCTGGTCCACTAGTGATACTAAATTCAACGCATATATATAACCCATCATTCGACACACTGGACATCTTCAATAAACCTAAAGTTAAAATTAGCAGAGGCTTATTAATAATTGCACCAAAGTTTTTTCAATTTAAAAAACGCTATGATGTGGAATTTGCACACGAAGTATTTGAAAGTATGTGGCTTGAATCAAATTATGGTGAAAGTTTTCCATTAAATGTAACATACTCCCCACACAAAAAACATCAAAAGAAGTTTATTGAATATATAAGTACTGAATTGCAAAATTTAACCTACTATGATAGAATAATGATATGTGTTGATTTTAATGTAAATTTCTATGACAAGAAACAATCCTACCTGATTGAAAATTTTCTTGCTGAACATTCACTGGAATCTATCAATAAAGTTCCTACTTGTGTAAAGTCATCTAGTGCAACATTAAAAGACTACATGTTTGTAAATAGTAGTAACAGGTATGAAAGCTGTTGTTTCACACTTTACAAAATTGATAATGCTGATAGTCTATTTGAATTATATCTTCATTTTATTTAGCAAACTGTCGATTTCCATACACCATTAATGCGATTTACTTCACATGGTAAATCTTTTAGCAAAGGTGTCGAACTCCAATTGGAGCAAGAAAACCAAAAACTGTTGCAATGTTTTAAAATATGACAGACGACTAAGAATTCTACTGATTATGACATTATAGAACCAAAAAAGGCAGATGAAAGTTATTGAAAAGTTATCAAAAAAATGTGTGCAAATATATATGAAAAGTTAGATAATGAACTAGATAACTGGAACTTTGTTAATTCTATAACAAAAAAAGCGACTAGCAAGCAATTGCTGATCATATGAACAATATTTTTATTAATGTGGGACAATATAAAAAGAAAAGTGTCATGCTGTAATAGTATTATGAGTAGTTATTGGGGGCAGGAGGAGATCACACAAAAACGATTCTGATTGGTCGAGAGCTCATGACGTCACATGTGACGTGAAATACCATGAATATTGGCAAAGATGATTTAATTAGTGAGTCATCAATGTTTTTGACAGGCGCTAATGTATTTTTGACAACTGCTAATTGATTTGTGATACTTTTCTAATTGATTTTTGTGGTGATTCATTTACATGCTGACTCAATTTAGTTTGCATTCTCATGTTTTGATATAATGATGGCTAATGTTTTTTGTTAATATACATGGCTATATCACACATTACACTCACTTGCATACATTACATTGCATTTTGTTAATATACCTCATTATCACACATTACACTTTGTTGATCCATTTTCCATGATTTCTAATGATTGCACATACAATGTAATTTGGGAACTTTCAAAAAACTGCATTTCGTTTTTGTCAATATACCCTATTAACACATTTATCATATCATGTTTTTTACACCACATTTTGTAATATCACGCTAATAACTATTTCCCATAAAAATTTTCCATGTTTTTTGTATAAAGACACAAACACACAAAGACTACAATATCATTTTCAAGAATACCCTATTTTTCCATTTTGTAAAATTCACATGTTTAATTCATTTTGCTGGGAATATTTCGTTCCATGCATAATACATAGTAAAACCAACCTACATTTTTGGAAAGAGTAAAACACAGGTTATGTATAAAACCAAAATTCCCTACCTAAAATTATGCATGCAATGTTATTTATTAATATAATTTATAGACACCCACACATTTCAAATATACAATATAATTATACACATTTGCAGATTGTTACATCTTTTACCAACTTTTATGTGGCTATCTTTTCTTTTTCTCGACTTTCCATGTTTTTTCACTTTTTGTACACATTTGCAGATTGATACATCTTCATCAACTCACACAATGTTTCAGATTGTACATGTTTGCTGACTGATGCATCTTTTGTCGACTTACTCACCATTGTTCAACTTCATTGAATTGATAGGCGTTGTTTACATGATTGTATGCATCACATGGTGTTCAACTCCTCCAATATTTTGTATCACACAATTCCATGATATGCACCACTCTTGTTCTAAATGTATAAACTTGAAATGCGTGTAGAAGTATTCACGTTAAATTCAATAGCAAAACGTCTACAATCAATTTAAGTTCGTAATTTGCAATATTAGTTAAAAAAATTATTATGTCAAATAATTCTAGTAAGTCAATTGTAGCAATGAAACAAAAGCAACTAACTAAAAACTATTATGTACAAATATTTCCATTCAGTCAGTTGCAGGTTAAACAAAAGTGATTAAAAACAATTTAAGTTTTAAATAACATTCATATTTTAGTTTTAATCAAAAAAGTGTGTGCGTGGGAAAAGCAAAAACTAAATGTGAATATATCCCTAAACCAAAAACGTATATAATTTAGTTTAATCATGCATGATGTAAAGAGATAAAATGAAATATGCACTTGCTCTAAATGTATAAACTTGAAAATGCGTGTAGTGGGATACAAATTCAATAGCAAAACATCTACAATCCATTTAAGTTTTAATAATTCTACACTCATAATTTGCATTGTTAGTTAAAAAATTATTGTGTCTAAGTAATTCTCGTTAGTCAATTCAATCAATTGCAAAAGTGATTAAAACATTTCGACTTTTAATAGTTCATAATTTAGTTTTAATCAAAAGCATGTATATAATTTACATCTATGATGTAAAGAGATAATACATCAACGAATATATATTAATGCATAAAATTTGTTTATTCCAAAAAAAACAGGTATGCTGGGAAGTGATCAGAGCTTAACTGAATAAACAATTAAATTACGTACTGAGTTCTTTTTGGAAATGTTTAACCAGGTTAACTTCAATGTTAAAACCGACTTCAAAACATCAAGTTGATCTTTTAACAAGAGCCCATATCATTCATCTTACATTCTGAATTTAAATTCATTTTATTCAACCGTGTGACGTGAAAACTGTCTTCAAAACATCAAGGTAATTACTCATCTCATTCCCTTCTCTGAAAACATTGCTTTCATGCAATTTCAATCCAAAAACCTATTAGCATCTGCCAAAAAGCCATTACTGAAGCATTCAATCTCTGACGTGTTTAGTGATACTTAGTTAATAATTTGCACTGGTCTTTTACACTTGATGCAAGGTAACACACAGAGCTAATTCCACAAGTCAAAAACTCTCTAATGTATGAGAAGTTGACTCTCCATTTCTCAAATAGAATATGCCACTTTAATCACATCTGCTAAAAATAATTAATTCCACTTATACAATATTTGAAAAAAACAGAGGTTCACGCACACTGACACAAAAATAAATCAAGTGCATACTTGAAAAATAATTTCTTTTTACTAATAAAAAACTTGAGAAAAAATACATTAGTAGAGCACATGCTAAATTTGATTTAGTATATGCAATATATAATACTGGGAAAAAATGTGAATTATTTGAAACCAAGTGTTTGATTTTTAAAAAATATATAAGTTAATGTAAACTTTTTAGTATTCTCATTATAAAGAAACCATGCACATGTTCAATGTTTTTCCTTTGTGAAACACTCAAATGTTTTTAATTTTCAGTGGTCCATCAAATTCAGGAAAAACAAGCTTACTTGGGAAATTAATTGATAAAGATTATTTTGATAGATATTCCAAAGCAATTGTTTTTTACCATCACTTCCAAAGTAATATTTATAGCAAATTTAAAATGAAAATGAAGCATGTGGAATTTTTCAATGAATTTCCGGAAAGTTTACTAGGTGAAACCAGTGTTCAAAACTCATTAATAATATTTGATGACATGGGTGAAACTGTGCTACAATCAGAGGCGTTTGCTAATCTCATTATCACTGGAAGGCATTTAAATTGTGGTATTGTATTAATCACCCATTCAGTTTTTTCAAAAGGACATTACTCAAGTCTAATTCAGAAAAATGCTTCTGGAATTTTTTTGCTTAATTCAGTGTGTGACAGAGCACAGATTAGAATTTTAGGAACCCAGATGGGAATTATGCATGAATTGTTGGCTGCATATAAAAAGGCCATTAGCAAACCATATGGTTATTTGTTTATAAACTTTGCTCAGGTCATTCCAAACAAATTACGCCTTTCAACAAACCTTGAAGGTAGACAAATTTTCTATGGAACTGATTCAAGAACACATCATTTACAAATTCCTAATGGGATGCTCGAAAAAGTCTAAGATACAACTCCTAGAAGATGATCAAACTTTGAATTTAGTACAAGGGATCGTTTTTAACATTCAACAAGAAATTATCCCGCTTGGTGATGAAAAGACTACATTTCTAAAATACCATCAGTATGTGGAGACCACACTATTATAACATTCAAAATCAAAAAAAAATACAATTCTAAGAACGTCAAATGGACTAGCATTTTTCAATTGTCTTTTACGCAATATGATGAACTATATATAATATCTAAACACATTAAAATCTCAAATCATTATATGCAATGTCCGAGGTTGAAATGGTGATTATTTTTCTGGAAAATTACAATAGATTAACATTAGGTTGCTGTCAAGAACAACGTATTGACGGTGACAGTGTGCAACTAAAATCAAGTAATCGTTATTCTACACAACAACAACAACAACAACACACCCCTTTCATTCAAGATGATATACAAGTAAAATGCAACACTGTTCAAAGACCCACTCAACATCGACAATAGCAACAGGATAACACAACCATTGATGAATTAAAAAACTTTTTAAACAGTTCAAATACAAGTGCTCTCCTACACGATGATATAATTTATACAAGTGCTGGCTCATTACCATTTACTGAATTCAAAAACGCCTTGCAAACACCAAACAAAAGACTAAACCAACGTGTGCATGCAATTTTAAAAAGTATTGGTACAATCCCCGTCCAACTGGTTAAAAATAATCGCGTTTATGAGGCTATAAATACAAAAAAAAACTTATGGTTTGGAATTAATTTTAATGGATAAACATTTTCACCAGTTGTACACTTCATTAAGATTATCTGCTAGTTTTGGAGGTGCTTATGAGTTGTATCACAAAGCTAAATTGAAATTCCAAAAAATAACTCTGGAAAATGTAAGAAATTTCCTTGCTACAAATGATATGTACACTATACACAAGTCAGCTGTGAGAAAATTCCCACGTCAGCATGTTATTGCATTTGGCATTGATGAAATATGGACTATGGATTTGGCAGTTGTTGAAAGTCTAGCATCATACTATAGAGAAATAAAGTACTTGCTTGTATGTAATGTTATTTTGTCAAAAAAATTTCGTGTACAACCATTATATAATAAAACTGCTAGTCATGTGTTGTCTGCTTTTAAAAAATTTGATAACTGGCGTAATATGAAAAAGATTTGGGTTGATAGGGGAACAGAATTTAAAGGTGTGTTTAACAATTTCTGCAATAGAAATAATATAACAGTGTATAGCACAAATTCAAACATGAAAGCAGTGTGTGTGGAAAGAGCAATAAGGAGTTTGAAAGAAATTCTATTCAAGTATCTACATTTTAGCAGGCAAGGCCGCGACAAACATTCGAACATTCGAATGTTCGCCTTTTAGCTGAACATTTGAATGGTAGCCTGAACATTTGCCGCCTGCGCCCATTGACTGATCTTTGAGATATAAAAATAACCTAAAGGCTTATTTAGTGGCAGCAAACAGCATACTCCAATTGGAACGCCATCAAACAGGGTCATTTAATATTTGATATCCCGTCACAATCTCTAGACAATCTAATCCTTAAACAAACAAAATGTGTTTTCTCCTAGTGATTCCATTGGTCAGTTGTGCATTCAAATTCCGAATGCATCAATTAATAATTGCATTTTGTTTTCATTGCTAACATCGTCCTAATCTTGTTTTATAGCATGTCACTGCAGTCGAAATCTTCTGTATGGGCACACTTTTCTAAAAGCAACGACAAGGCAACCATTGTTTGCAAGCATTGTAGTGTCGTGCTGAAATACTCAGGGACCACTGCAAACCTGAGAGATCATTTAAGCAGAAAGCACAAACGTATATTTCAATCACATAATCAAGATGTAAAACAGATGACACATCATACATTCAGACAAAGTTCTTGTTCTGAGACTCAGAAATGGTCTATCACGGAAAAAATTGCTGGCTGCATAGGACGCGACCTGCTGCCATTTTCGCTGGTTGAAGGTGAAGGCTTTAAAGATCTGATGGAGACGTCATGTCCAGGATACATTATACCATGCTGCAAATATGTTACAGGTCAATTTGAAAAACAATACGCGGATATGACATAAAGGCTGATAGCTATGATAGCATCTGAAGTGGAATTTCTATTCCATTAGCGCTGATATGTGGTCATCTATTGCGCACCAGGGTTACCTAACATGCACTTTACACTGGATTGATAAACATTTTAGTTTGAAGAATGCCGTTCTTGCTACGATTCACATCAAAGATTCCATCAATGATCCAGCCAGAAAGAAGATTGAAAAGGTGATATCACTCGATCACAGAATTGTGACGTTTTTTCACAAGAGCACAAAAGCTGCAGAAGTACTCAGAGACAAGATAGCAACAATTGCTCCAGGCAAAAAGCTAGATTGCTCGTCAAAGACGTTGAAACACATTGGAACTCTATTTTCCTAATGGAGGAAAGACTAGTGACGCTTAGATGGCCTGTTACAGCAAGCTGCCAGGATGATCGTGTTAACAAGTCTACCGAGTTGTATAAGACGGATGAACAATGGAAGATATCTGACGAAATTTTGCAAGTGTTGCACGATTTTCATGAAGCAACAGATCTATTCAGTGGAGAGTTGTACGTCACGATTTCTATGCTTTACCCTATGCTATTTGGTCTGCTCAAGCATTTGGCAGAGTTTACTAGATCGCTGCATGTGCAAGACACTTGCAACCTAGCGAAAAAACTGGAAGGTAATATTTGAGAATGATTCACATTTTTTGAAGACTATGTGCCAGATTTAGCAGCAGTAGCTGCTTACCTTGATGTGCGCTTTAAAGAGCTACGCTTTATCCCCGAGGAACAACGTTACTTGGTTACAAATAAGGCAAAGCTCTTAGCTGACCAAGAAGAAGAACTATCTGGTGACGTACCTGAGATTGAGGGCACATCATCTGCTGCTACAGGTCCGCCCAAAAAGAAGAAATATGCTTTTCTGGATGCTAGTTTTACCGCATCTGAAACTGATGAGTTCACGCAATATAATTCCCTTCCACTGCGGCAAAACATGGCAGAAAGCCTGCTAAAATTTTGGAAGAATAATTCAGAAAGGTATCCGAAACTGTCAAAGATCGCCAAAATGGTGTTCTGCATTCCAGCAACAAGTACTCCATCAGAGCGCATTTTTAGTACAGCAGGCAATGTTATATCAAAGAAACATGCATCCTTATCACCTGAGCATGCAGACATGCAAATATTTATTCATGAGAACTGGAATCTTATTTACTCAAAGTAAGCACCCCAGTTCCAGTGCTGTATTTATTTTTTTTCATTTAATTTTTACTTTTTGAGTTACTTTTTATCTTTTGTGTTACGATTATTTTCAAAGGAATACTTCAGTTTTAATTGTAAGGTGGTAATGATGTGTTTGTGTAATCCGATAGTCCGAATGTTCAGCCAAACATTCTAATGCTACGGCCGAATGTTCAAATGTCAATTTTGAACATTTGTCGCGGCCCTATTAGCAGGGGTTATAAATATATAGATAAACTTCAACAAATTGTTGGTCTCTTAAATTCTACAATAAGCATGTCTCCAAATTCTGTAAGAAAAAAACATATACCACACCTGATTGGAAAACTAATTACTGTTAGCAATAAGCATTACTGACCACCATTGTTTTGCCTTGGTGATCTGGTAAGAAATTCAAAATCTGATTACACATTTCGAAAAGGCTACTCACCACAATTTCAAACGGAGGTTTTTAAAATAAACAAAGTGTTTCCCACGATCCCCATTACATATGAATTAAAGTCAAATAGTAGTGACACTGATGGCGAAATAATTAAACAAAAATTCTACCAACAAGAATTGACTAGAGTAATTAGGAAGCGTGCATGGAAAAGAATAGAATGGTATAAATAACCTATACATGTAATTTTCAAATCATTCAGTATGGAGCTATATTATAGTGAACAAGCAAGTGGTAGAAACCCTACAGCAATAACTCGTCAAAAAAGTTTTGGAGTAATTACCACACTCGGGCATGTTGCCATACCACTAGCATTGAAAATGATTCCACCTTTGAAAAATGTATTAAGCAATATTGTTTTTGAATGAATCAATTTCGGGTTTAATAGTCTCTGGCAAAAATGTGAAAAAGGTTTTAAAATGAAGAATTGCCAATGTAGTGCATCATGAAAAGCAAAATCCAATGTATAAGCCAGTGTCAAGATCGTACATTGATAGAATAAATGTAAAGTTTTGTAGTGAACAAGGTCAGATAATAAAATTCACGTGGACTGGAAGACTGTATATAACGTTGGATATTCACACAGAATGATGGAAAATCAAAAAATTATTTCATTTCCTGTTTGTAGTGTTTGTGTAAACTCTATAAATTTTGTGTTTTTAATTAAATAAATCTATTGATATTATTTTTCCAAGATGTAAAATGTAATGCAATATTCAGTTTTTATGGAGATTGAGTTAAAGATGGTTGAATTTCTCCATCAGGTGTAAATTATTTTTACAATTAAATAATACAATTAAGCTAAAATTGATTTCTTGTGCATGTTTAACATGAATAAAAATTTTTGTTAGGGAAAACACAACATCTATTATTGGTATAATGTGTAAATAAAATAAATTACAAAAGAAATAATTTACCAGAAACTGTAAAAGAAGCTCTGTTTCCATCACATTGGCGGTGGTGGGAGAGAGAATATGTACAATTCAAATAATGAAAATGTGTTTGATATTGTTTACAAGTAGGTGATTTTTGGTCAAAAGTCATAGAACTAATCTCAAAATAAAAAATTGAGTTTATAAAATAAAATTGTTTGCTTAAAAAACAAAATTTACCAAAAATATTATAACAAAATAATTGAAAANTTGGATATTCACACAGAATGATGGAAAATCAAAAAATTATTTCATTTCCTGTTTGTAGTGTTTGTGTAAACTCTATAAATTTTGTGTTTTTAATTAAATAAATCTATTGATATTATTTTTCCAAGATGTAAAATGTAATGCAATATTCAGTTTTTATGGAGATTGAGTTAAAGATGGTTGAATTTCTCCATCAGGTGTAAATTATTTTTACAATTAAATAATACAATTAAGCTAAAATTGATTTCTTGTGCATGTTTAACATGAATAAAAATTTTTGTTAGGGAAAACACAACATCTATTATTGGTATAATGTGTAAATAAAATAAATTACAAAAGAAATAATTTACCAGAAACTGTAAAAGAAGCTCTGTTTCCATCACATTGGCGGTGGTGGGAGAGAGAATATGTACAATTCAAATAATGAAAATGTGTTTGATATTGTTTACAAGTAGGTGATTTTTGGTCAAAAGTCATAGAACTAATCTCAAAATAAAAAATTGAGTTTATAAAATAAAATTGTTTGCTTAAAAAACAAAATTTACCAAAAATATTATAACAAAATAATTGAAAAAAAAATTATTTTTAAAAGTTGACGTGTTGTTTTCAATAGGTTTATATCACTCTGCAATTCCCTTTGTTCCAATTTCACGTCATGTGGGTGAATAAAATGACTCAATGTTTTGAAGACAGTTTTCAATGTTGAAGTGAAGTTGGTTAACCATTTCCAAAATATGACTCTACAAAAGAACTTGGTATGTAATTTAAATTTATTGTTTTATTCTTTTGCTGAAATAATTTATTTCCCAGCGTACAGCGAATTTTTGCCTTGTTGGTTTATATGATTATATTCATTTTATCTCTTTGTATCACACATGATTAAAACTAAAATACAAATGTTATTTAAAACTTAAATTGTTTTTAATCGCTTTTGTTTAACCTGCAACTGACTGAATGGAAATATTTGTACATAATAGATTTTAGTTAGTTGCTTTTGTTTCATTGCTACAATTGACTTACTAGCATTATTTTGACATAATAATTTTTTTAACTAATGTTGCGAATTACGAACTTAAATTGATTGTAGATGTTTTGCTATTGAATTTAATGTGAATCCTGCTACATGCATTTCAAGTTTATACATTTAGAACAAGAGCCGTGCATATCATGAAATTGTGTGATACAAAACATTGGAGGAGTTGAACACCATGTGATGCATACAATCATGTAAACAACGCCTATAAATCAAATGAAGTTGAACAATGGTGAGTAAGTTGACAAAAGATGCATCAGTCAGCAAATGTGCACAATCTGAAACATTGTGTGTGAGTTGATGAAGATGTATCAATCTGCAAATGTGTACAAAAAGTGAAAAAACATGGAAAGTCGAGAAAAAGAAAAGATAGCCACATAAAAGTTGGTAAAAGATGTAACAATCTGCAAATGTGTATAATTATATTGTATATTTGAAATGTGTGGGTGTCTATAAATTATATTAATAAATAACATTGCATGCATAATTTTAGGTAGGGAATTTTGGTTTTATACATAACCTGTGTTTTACTCTTTCCAAAAATGTAGTTTGGTTTTACTATGTGTTACGCATGGAACAAAATATTTCCCAGCAAAATGAATTAAACATGTGAATTTTACAAAATGGAAAAATAGGGTATTCTTGAAAATGATATTGTAGTCTTTGCGTGTTTGTGTCTTTATACAAAAAACATGGAAAATTTTTATCAAAAATAGTCATTAGCATGATATTATGTATGCAAGCAAGTGTAACATGTGATATAGCCATGTATATTAACAAAAAACATTAGCCATCATTATATCAAAACATGAGAATGCAAACTAAATTGAGTCAGCATGTAAATGAATCACCACAAAAATCAATTAGAAAAGTATTGCAAATCAATTAGCAGTTGGCCAAAATGTATTAGCGGCTGTCAAAAAAACTGATGACTCACTAATTAAATCATCTTCGCCAATATTCATGGTCTGTCACATGACGTGTGACGTCAAGAGCTCTCGAACAATCAGAATCGTTTTTGTGAGATCTCCTTCTGCCCCCCATAACTACTATTATGCAATTAAGAAATGACTTATATTTCAATTTTATAAGTGAAACAAATACAAATGTAATTAAAAACATCCAAGCAATTAACATTTATAAATCAAAGGGTCCTTCCAACATCCTTAATTTTATTGTAAAAATTGCTTTTACTGTAACGTTAACTCATCTTACATATATTCTAAACTATTGCATCCGGCATCCATATTTGCCAAAAATTCTTAAAATTGGGATTGTGACACCTGTCTACAAAAGTAATGATAGATGCAATTGCTTGACCTACTGGCCTATCACTGTCACACATATGCTCTCAAAGATATTTGAGAAAAGTTACTATGCTCAACTACTGAGATATATTAATGATAGCAAAATATTCCATCCTCATCAATTTGGCTTTAGAAAGAAAAAATCTGTCACAGATGCTTTACTTTTTGCAGTAGAAGACTGCCGAACACATTTAAATAATAAAAAGTATGACGGCATTGCATTTCTTGAGTTTGCTTAGGCGTTTGATAGCATTGCCATCAACTATTCTTATTCAAATTGAAAAAGTACGTCTTTAGCAACAATCATGTCAACCTTGTCAGTAACTTTCTATCAGACCGCAGACAAGTAGTAAAAATTGGCAATATGCTCTCTTCATATCAAAATTTCTTAAGAGGCAACGCACAAGGATCAGTAATCGGTCCAATTTTATTCAATCTTTTTATAAATGACGTTGCATTAAGCCTGAGTCATTGCCAAATCATATGATACGCGGATGATATCTGCATCAATGTCGTCAATGATAATAAAATGACATGTTTAAAATCATTAAATACTGATCTAGCAAGTATTAAGATGTGGTTAGATGCGAACATTCTACAAATAAAAAATATATTTAAATCTCAATTTATTATATTTCATACTTTTCTCGAATGCACTAAAACCTATCTCTAAAACTGGATGATATCTGTTTGCCTGTTTCAAATAGTTTCTTACCTAGGTGTTTCATTTGATGAAAACCTAAGCTTTAGCGACTTGTTGACTAATAAAATAAGAAAACTTGCTATTTTTAACTCACACTAAAAGGTTTAATTAATTGTATTCCCATGCAAATGGTAATACAATATGTGCATTCCCATTTATATGGAGTTATAAGCTATAGGTCTTTCCTAGCACCTGTTACTTACATACTTAAATGGAAAAACCTTGAAAAAATTGCCAACTGGTAAATTGAAACTATTGCTAGAGTTCTCAGACTTACTAATACTACTCAATTTTATGTTAAGTTTAATATAATGAAGCCTACTAGTTACAACATTTATCTGACATACATATATTTATGAATATAATTACTAGCAAATATTTACTTTTTACGGGATTTTCGTGTTCTACGTTAAAGTCGAATGTATGCAACAGCAAATACTTGAAAAAGAGATTAATAAAAAATAGACATGGCTCAAATTCTTTTCTTTTAAAAACAGCTGAAATATACAATAACATGCCATTAAAATTTAGACTGGAGAAATTGCACAAATGAGAAATTCAGAATGTTTTGATCAATTATAAGACTATAAGAAAAGGATATTCATACAAATTCCACATTGATTAAATCATTAACAATTTTACTACAAATGAATAGTGCTACTAAAATTAGTTTTGTTTGTAGTTTATAGATTGCAAATAAATTGCTTTGAATTGTAATAGTAGAAATTTATTCCTAGATTGGTATATTTATTGTATATAGTGTTTATTCCATTTATGTATTTGTATGCATATTTAAATTTTATGACACTATTCAGATAAATTATAAGATTATAATTGTTAGAGGGGTTAAGATCGGATAAAAATCACGGTATAAATGAATCCCGAAAAATGGAATTTCGGATCATGATATTTTTCACTTCAGAAGACTCCCAAGTAACCTCTTCAGTAAAATATCAAAGCTTACTGCACATATTTGATAAAAAAACGACTTTTCAGGACCAATATCTCAAGAGGTATAGAATTTTTCGACGCTGTTGGCCTGCAGATCAAGGTCACTATTTGTTGTCATCTCATTCTAAATCTCACTCACTGAGAATTGAATGTCAGTGGTTTCGTGCAATTTCTCGGATTACAGAACCTTGCTGAAAGTAAAATTAATTTGAAGCTGAAACTTTGCAAATAATATTTTCTTTAAATTTAATCAACTCTACATTGTTGATTGTTATAAAGCTTCTAGCATAATAGCAAGTGAAGAACATTTTTAAGGAGTAGACTTGCGGGGGATATTTTTTCTCTCCTGAGCCCATAAAATAAATAATATTCTGCTTGCATAAATTCATGTTAACCTTCAAATTCTGCGGTTTTTGTATTTGTATGTAGATTCTCTGTAAGCATCATTTTGTGGGTAAAAATTGTGATTTGCGTAGATAAAATCAAGTTGTATCAGGTCTATGGAATTTACATAGAATAGACATATGATTTTAAAAAAGAAACACATGATTTATTTGACATGTTTCGGCATGAGGCTGCCATTTTCAAAAAGTTTCCCACTATAAAATTTTACAAAATATTCATCAAATTACATATTTTTATATATTTTTTTATAATATTTTCGGTAAATTTAGTTTGTATTTATATTCATCTTTTTTGTTTAAGCTTGGTTCCTTTAATTCTATATAAATTGATTCAATGATGCTTAGTTGAAAATTATCAATTGCCTTGGATAAAATTTTATATGTAAATTTCATATTACAGTTCTTTAAATGATCAGAGATGGTCGAATGAATTTTGTGTTCTTTAATTCTTAATTGTAAATTCCTTGACGTTTTTCCAATGTATTGTGCACCACAGTTGCAAGTTATTTCATATATTACTTTGGAAATGTTTTCGATCTTGGTTTCTGTTTTTAGTCCTATTATATGTCTTAGTTTATTGGTCTTTAGTATAAAGCCTATCTTTAAAAATGATGGAGTGATTCTTTTCAGATATTTCTGTAATTTAATTGATTGTATGCCTCGATATTCAATATTAAAGATGTAATTGTATAAATAATCACTTTGTTTGTTTTTAGTTTCTTGACTTTGTAGTAAGTCTTCTAGTTTTTCTTTTATAATTCTATCGACTATATATGCTGGATATTCATTACGCTTTAATATATCTTTGATCTTAATGATTGATTTATGAATTTCTTCGTAATTGTGATCAATCATGAAATGTCGATGTATCAGACCTTTGATCATGGATTTTTTGTATGCAAAGGGTACGTTTGAATTGTAGTTAATTACTAAATTTGTATCAGTTGGTTTACTGTAGTATGATGACGTAAATTTGTTCTTTATTCTTTCAATGTTAATATTGAGAAATGGTAGTCTTTTGTTGTTTTCTTCTTCGATGGTGAATTGAATTGCAGAATCTAATAATTCAAGGAAGGAAGTAAGTCTTTAACAGTATTTTCTGATATAACTAGTATATCAGAGTAATAATGAATCAAATTTTGATAGTTTATGGGTTGAAATTAATAATCCAATCAAAAATTCACGGTTTAAAAAACAGTTATTAAATGTATCCTACTGTCCTCATAANTTTTTTTATTCAACAACTAGAAGACGAATTATCACTTGCTTGTTCTGAAAATATAGACTTATTACTTTTTGGGGATTGGAACCTAAATTATTTTAATGCTAATGACCAAAGTAAAATTGATCTGTTTCTGAATACATTTAATTTAGTATTGGCCAATAAAGCATTACCTACTAGAATGACATCATCAAGCAGAACACTAATTAACTACATTATACTAGCTGAGAACAACAATCTATATTATGAGTATACTACTTCTGAATGCCCATTCTCTGACCACTGTTTTACATCTATCAAATTTCAAAAGTCTCATTCAGCCCCAAAAAAATAACATAAAATTGATTAAAACTCGTGAAAAGTGTATTGAAAATATTAATAATTTTAAATTATTCCGCTCATCAGAAAATTGGCTTCCTGTAAATTCTGCATCAAATTCGAATGAAATGCTAGAAAACTTTTTAAAAATTTTTGAATTTTATCTTAACAGATTTTGCCCTGAAAAAAAAATAATGGCTAAAACAAGTTCAAACTCCAAAGCAAGCAATAATTTTCTGAATAAACCTTGGATAACTGAAACTTGCAAAGTATTGATTCGCGAAAAGAACAAAGCATATAAACATTTTATGATTTCCCGAACCAGCAAGAATTTTGCCGCATATAAAAAGGCTAGAAATGCATCGAATATAGAATCTCGTAAGGCATTCAACGAATTCATTAAGAATGAATATGCGCGCCTTCCAAGTGAACATTCAAAATGGAAGCTAATACAAAAAATCACAAATTATAAGCAATCAAAATCAAACTAAATTGATGTGATGTGATAAAAGATCAGAAAGGAAACAATCTTTCTGACAATTTAGAAATAACTAATGAATTAAATAAGACTTTTGTTAATCTAGGAAAATACAATGGCCCCCTCGTTAAGTACGAAAACGTTTCACACAAAATTTTTACACCTGAATTTTCTTTCCGCTTCTCAACTAGTTATGAAATTATTAAGTCAATCAATAAGCTTAA